>JAIOTZ010002002.1:0-25452 GCA_023374045.1 Limonium bicolor
GATGGTTGTTTTTCAGATTAAGATAAGACTAAGATTGAGGTGAGATAAGGATGGACTAAGATTAAGAGGGAACATTACTTAAGGAGTTAAATAACTAACTCTCTAATTAAGGAAACGCATTTAAGTCGTTCATTGTGTGTGAACTTTGATTGTTCATATATGGATTGTTGTTTACAGCATTTACTATTATGTTGTGCATTTAATCAACCTCCATGCTATCGACAATTAGTCGTCGTAGCCACGTTAGCTTGGGGGCCATGAGGGGATCGTACCAGCATTCGTGCTGACCCCTTTGGGGGCTGTTTTTACTACACAGGTGTACATCAGGAGGCGACCGTCGCAAGAGTGAGAAGAGGATACAAGTGTTAAGGATTAAGTGTGACCTACGAGTTGTGCATGTACACTCGTATGGCAATTGAGTTAGTAAGATGTATAGGTTGTGAGAGGATTGTAAGAAGGGTATGTAATTGGTTAAGGTTATTGTACTAGTGTTCGGTATATTCTGTAGTCAGACCGTGGCAAGGTCCTGGATTGTAAAGAATTCCGCTGTGACATGTTTATATATACTGTTAAGTTGCGAGGCCACATTTGGATTGAGTTGGGGTGTTACATTGTGACAGTTGTCAACGCATGGGCAATACTTCTAGGCGACATGAGATGCCTCAGCAAAGCATTTTAGAGGTTGAACTTTTTGACTACTGGGGTATAGATTTTATGGGACCATTTCCCTCTTCTCAGGGTTTCCAATACATTCTAATAGCAGTGGATTATGTGTCCAAGTGGGTTGAAGCAATTCCTTGCCAGCATGCTCCAAGACTGTGGTCAAATTCTTAAAGAATTTTACACGCTTTGGAGTCCCTCGAGCTATTATAAGTGATGGGGGTACACATTTCTGCAATCGAAGCATTGATGCATTGATGGCAAAATATGGGGTACACCACAAAGTTGCCATTGCTTACCATCCTCAGACGAATGGGCAAGCAGAAGTGTCCAATAGGGAGTTGAAGTGGATCCTTCAAAAGACGGTAAACTCCTCCAGAAAAGATTGGGCTCTTAAGCTGGATGATGCTCTTTGGGCCTATCGCACAACCTATAAGACCCCCATTGGTATGTCACCTTTTAAATTGGTTTATGGGAAGTCTTGCCATCTCCCTGTGGAGCTTAAGCACAAGGCTTATTGGGCTATCAAGGCCTTAAATTTTGATATGATTGCTGCTGGTGAGAAAAGGAAGTTGCAACTCTCTGAGCTAGAAGAGCTTAGGGATCAAGCTTACTACAATGCTAAAATTTATAAGGAACGAACCAAGAGGATCCATGACAAGTTGATCCTCAAGAGAGATTTCAAAGTAGGTGACTTGGTTCTACTCTACAATTCTAGGTTGAAGCTTTTTCCTGGGAAGCTCAAGTCTCACTGGGATGGTCCTTTCCGGATTGTTGGTGTGACCTCATATGGTGCCTTTGAACTACAGAACAAGAAGGGTGACACCTTCAAAGTTAATGGGGCACGTCTAAAGAGATATACTTGTCCTGCTGATGTTTCTACTGACTTGTTTAGAGTTTCTTTTGTCCAGGAACAGCACGACGTTTTTACCCCTGTTCTGGAGCCAGCACCACCTAAGAAGAAATCTCGCCCATGGCGGTTAAAGCATAAATTCCGAAAGCTGCGCAACTTAGTTCTAGGAAGTTGTGGGACCCCTTCCCACTCCTCTTCCTCTTTCTCCTAATCGGACTGATGAGTCTAGCTTGAGACTTTAAAGCAGAGCAGCTTGGTGGGAGGCAACCCACCACTTCTTTTAAAATTTCCAGGAAGCATTCTCTCATCTCTTTATTTTTAACTTACATTTAGTTTTTGTGTGTTTGCTTTCTCTTTATTAATTTAAGTTTTATGTGTGCTTAAATAATATGTCTAGTATTATAAAAAAAAGAAAGAAAGTCTGTTTTCACTTTCGTAGTTTAATTTGCTCTTTTCTTTTTAGATAGTGGTGTGTCAGCTGGTACTATGCTTCTTGAAGAGCCTTGCTCTTATTTTCTACTAATGGTTTGTCTGGTTCCACTTGAGTTCTTCTTGCTTTGTAGATTATATTTCTCAGCTTGCTTACTTTGTCGCTTAGCTGAACTCAAGTGTGGGGTAGGCCTTGCTACACACCCTGAGCGGACTCTGGGGAGTATTCTTACCTTTTCCTCTCTTGAATATTTTATATGCTCCCCTATGAACTGTTATGTGTAATTTTGTTTCCCCGTTGGATTGCTTGCACAATGTTAATTCTTCCTACGCAATGAGGACATTGCTTCACTCTAAGTGTGGGGTGGGGTAAGCTCCTTGGCCGCTTGTTTTTTGTGTGCCTTTAAGCTCTTTTCTCTTGCATTTGTTTAAGTCTTGCTGTGTTGCTCAACTTGGAAGGAAGCCATAGAGGAAGTATAATTGGTTAGCTGATCTTAGGGTGCAAAATTTTTAAATTTTTCTGGTTTTAATTGATTAAAATGAAGTCTATGTTATGTAAATGCTATAATGATTGAGAATACTCAGCATCTGAACCCTGTTTTTAGCCTTGAGCCTTGGAATGTCTGGATTGAAATGGTTGGAAAAAGAACAAGGCAAGGTACTCCGCTGATCCTGAGCATGCTTAATTTTAATTCTGATCCAAAAATCGGGCCTCATCCACTTGGTTATTAAGTCCTTTGGGGTGCCTCATCGCCTAGCTACCTAAGGTCCTTGTGATCTGGGATAGTTG
This sequence comes from Limonium bicolor, assembly GCA_023374045.1. Taxonomy (NCBI): domain Eukaryota; kingdom Viridiplantae; phylum Streptophyta; class Magnoliopsida; order Caryophyllales; family Plumbaginaceae; genus Limonium; species Limonium bicolor. The sequence goes on from JAIOTZ010002002.1 coordinate 2,733, forward strand.
ACCCAAAGCCGTTACATGGGTGGAGAGAAAAGCCTGTGGTGAAGAAATTAAAAGCGCTTAAATTAGAAAAAATGTGCAATCGTTGAGCTGAATGAAAATTTAATTCTCTTTATGGATCAAGAGTATGTGGCATTGAAAGGTATGATGGAATAAGATCTTATTCATGCCCCTTGTCGTTCTAATGGTTTGTGAATGAAAAAGGTGGATTGGCTCATTGCTAAAGGCGAGGTTCTTATGGTTTTGTTTCTCTATTGTTAACTTTGAATGACTTCTTGTTTTGAAAAAAAAATATGAATTGTGCTTAATAAATTGAATTGTCCCCTTGATTGGTAAAGCTAGTAGTGTCTTTCTTCTATGCTCTTCCTTTTGAGTTGAGTTTCATTAGCTTGGCTTGGACTTGTGTTTGTGAGTTTTGCTTGAGGACAAGCAAAAATCTAAGTGTGGGGTGATTTGATAAGTGTGAAATTGACGTAGTTTTATAGGTGCTAAATCCTTATTTTGTGTAACTTTATACGCACTTTCTCACACTTATCCTATGCTTTTCATGACTCTTACTTTGGGCAAGAACTGATGCCAATTTATATGATAAAATCAGGAAATGATGGTGGAAATGCATAGTTCTCCTCACGAGCTTTCCAACGCCGCAAACAGGGAACAAATGGAGCTCAAACGAAGAATCTAGGTGCTGTCGAAGTTAATCCCGATATTAATATTGTTAGTTCTTTAAAAAAATCAAAATCAAAATCAAATATGCAGACGCGTGAAGTTAAAAAAAATATAAAAAAAAAGAAGTCAAAAGTTGTAGCCGAAAGTTTTAATCATTAAAAAAAATTTAATTGTGAAGTCTGCGAATACAGACGTTCACAAGGAAGAAAAAAATAATATAAAAGTCAAAAAGTTGAACGCGTGAGTTGTAGTTTGTTAAAAAAATCCAAAACCACGCGTGAGTGTTTTGTAACAAAAAAAACATTTAAAGTCTGCTTTTTCAGACTGCTTTGCAAAACAGAAGAAACAAAAATGACTGCAGCTCAAGCACGCGAAGCAGAAAAAGAGGAAGGTTTTCGGTGCCGCCTTCTGACTCAAATCTCTCCCCCGATTTACTCACCTACCATCTACTATTATATTGACTACTCCCTCCTTTTTCAGTCTATAAAAACCCACATCTACTCCAATTTTTTGGGCATCGATCATCAGACCACCACACCAGCACACTCCCCCACCATTCACTTTCTCCATTTCAATCCTATATCTCACGTAACACTACACCACACACTTTATTTTATTTCCATTCCACCACACATTTCCATTTAATTTTCCACTCCACCACACATTTCCATTTAATTAAATATCTCCCACAAATATTATCCAAGTATTGCAATTTCTTGTCCGGTATATTAAAATAGCAGAGCAACTTCAGGAGTCCAACAACAGATGATTTCTTCTACTCTTGTATCTATTTATTTAATATGTCAGGCTAGAATATTATACTCTGGGGACTGGTTATTATTAGTTTGTTTTAATTATGAAATTTATTTTACCGGTTTAAATTAGGGAAAATTCACGATATACCCCTGTTTTCTTTCATAATTCACAATATACCCCTGTGATTTTCGTAATTCAACTTTAAACATGTTTAAATGTTGTCCAAAATTGATAAAACTTTACATGGACGATGCTAAAGTGTTATATTTGGTCCAATAACAAATTTGAAGCTTTTTAAGCTCACATGTGACCTGTGGGATCCAATGAATATGTGACTGTTCATTGGGTCCCACAAGTCACATGTGAGCTTAAAAAACTTCAAATTTGATATTGGACCAAAATATAACACTTTAGCATCGTCCATGTAATGTTTCATCAATTTTGGACAACATTTAAGCATGTTTAAAGTTAAATTACTAAAATCACAGGAGTATATTGTGAATTACGAAAGAAAACAAGGGTATCTCATGAATTTTTTTAAATTAATTATAATATGATACAATTAATGTTATTCTCTCGCTTTACAATAAATTACATGAGTTTATTGAATTGCCTTACAAAATCTATTTTGATCAGGTCCGTGATAAATGGATAGGTCGTATTAATTGTTATGTCTGTGGAAAAGCTTATGCTGGTTGAATAAGTCTAGTATTTCAGATGCAAAATTAATTTTCTTTTACTTAGCCGTTTACATGTGTTTTGCTTGAGTCTATATCAGATCTTGCATGTTCTGGTAAACGAGGTTATTAGGATTTATGGTTTAAATCTGAAGACTCTAAAAGAAACTTTGCCAATTTATTCTTAAGTAAACCGGTAGATTAGCGTAATTAATCAAACGAGTAAAACCTAAACCCAGAGTCCGTTCTTCCATATTTACAACCACTTTTAATTTTGTTATTTTAATTCTTAGCTATTATTTAAATTCCTGTTGTCTTTATTTTAATTTACAGATCAAATCAAACAACTTCCCCCCGATTTATAACCTGTGCTAAGATTAGATTATTTTTCACATAGTCCCTCGGTTCGATACCTGGTTTCTCACAAACTCTACTACAATAACCGGGATTTTTGCAACCTGACGGTCTTTTGATTTGTTATTTTCTAGGATTATTTCTTAGTATTTAATATATCAAAATTTATCGTTTGCAAGCATGCTCATCTTCAAGGAGGTAATTTACAAGTCAAAATCTTTGGTCAGGAAATGATAATTTCATTTGTCTTTTTGAAAAGGTGAATGTTCTCAAACATTGCCATGATTGGCACCTTTCGCCCATACTTTTCAAAACACTTTGGATAGTTTTCAATCTCTATAAGCACCTGGGTTATTTTACAATCACTACCATCGTTGGCTTATTTTGCAATCAACTTTCAACTCACTTTGGACAGGTTTCGGTCCCTATAAGCACCAAAATTTCATTACAATTTATGCATCATCACCACACTTGGCACCACTTTTTAAACATTTTTGGATAGATTGTGGTCCCTATAGGTATCAGGGTAACATTCTTCTACACATTGCACTCTTGTATCATCAAACACATTGCATTCTTCAACCAACCTGCATCAATCTCACCATGTATCGCACTTCTTTCTAATCGTTTTAGGTTCCCAACAAATTATGATGCTTGGTAAGGTTTTAGGTTCTAGATACCTTATAATGCTCTATAGGATTTTAGGTTCCCCACAAGTCATAATGCTCAGTAGGGTTTTAGGTTCCCGACACCTCATAATGCTCGGTAAGGTTTTAGGTTCCCGCCACCTCATAATGCTCGATAGGGTTTTAGGTTCCGGACACCTTGCTCGGTAGGGTTTTAGGTTCCGGACACCTTGCTAGGTAGGGTTTTAGGTTCCCGACACCTTGCTCGGTAGGGTTTTAGGTTCCAGACACCTCATGTAGGGAGTAACAACTAGTAGGTAGTGGAATAAATCCCCATTGTCTACTAGAAGTAATCCCAGCTCCTCAGTTAGTGGGAAATAGCAATAAATCCCTTTAAAGTCTAACCAGAGCACCGAGTTGAAAAACTCACCTTGGTTATAGAACTACCCCAAGTTGCCGAACTCACCTAAGTTGCTGAACCCTCCTCAGTTACAGAACTAACCCGAGTTGTAGAACTCATGACAATTGCAGAACTACCCCGAGTTGTAGAACTCAAATAAGTCGCGGAACTACCTCGAGTTACATAACTCGATTCAGTTACAGAATTACCCCGAGTTGTAGAAATGACCCTAGCTTCGTATCATTTCTTTTCACTTTGGACGGGTTTCAGTCCTCAGAGGCATCAAAGTCATCTTTTGCATGGACGGGGTTTGGTCCCTAGAAGCATCTGAGTCATCTTTCACATGGATGGCTTTCGGTTCCTAGAAGCATCCGAGTCATCCTTAGCATGGACAGGTTTCAGTCCTCATATGCATCTGAATCATACAACTTCTCTCACTTTACGCATATTTCAGTCTTTAGAAGCACCCAAATATCATCTCACACTATCACTTTGGAAGGATTTCGGCCTTCATATGCACCCGAACAAAACTATACCATACCACTCACATCGGAAGGGTTTTGGTCCCTAGATCCATATAACATCACATTTCATATGAAATAGGCTCAGTCCCTAAAAGCACATAGGTACACTCACTCTTACATCGGACAGGTCCAAGCCTCTAGAAGTGCCTGGAAACTTTGACAGCCTTCACACTTAGGTGGTCGGCTCCTCAAACTTCCAGGATCTTCTCATAGGTAGCCAACACCTTAGAATAACTCGACATAACTAAGTGATTTTGGGCAAATACCTAAGGCAGATAACAGAAGCTTCAAGTTTGGGAAAAATTTAGGATGTCACTCAAGCATCAACTAGTCTTTTCATCTTCATTACAAAGTCTAGTTGACGGGTGGTAATCTGCTATACCTAAAAATTGTGACCCTTGGGAAAGGCCCTAGTGCACAAAAGCAAAGGTAAGGGTAAAATGGTCAAAATACATAAAGTCTGGATTTCCAAAAGATATTCTTGGGACTTCCTATTTTTATATGACTCGTTCACCATTTCAAACACTGTTAAATAGTCATTATGAAGGCATTCTTATAATTTTCAGATAATTGTTATTCTGGAAATAGCTTTTAATTCATATTAGTTGATTTCCTTAATAACTTATACCTAGAATTGTCTAAAAATATAAAGAAATGCCTCCCCACATTGGAATAAAATTGTCACATGGTTATCATGGCTACACACAATCATAAACCTAATAAAATATATTTAGAGTGTAAGCCCAAATTTTTAAAGAGAAACTTTAAAACTTTTGTAATTTTCTCTCTCCTTAGTACCCAAATAAATTCAAAATGTCCTGAAATTTTAACATATGATAGAGGGTAGTATTTAAAGAACTCCATTGGAATTTTAAATTTTCAAATTTCCAATATTTACTTATGAATCATGAGAGGGGCCAGATCACAACATTTTTATAAAATTGGTCATTCATCTAAAAATGCGACTTCAACTCTCAAATTTCTTAAAAATCATCCTTTTCCTTAGGTTAAAATTTGATAACTAATCTGAGTCGATAACCTAGTTAGCAAAATAGGAAAGTTAAGTTCTTTACTTATATTCTCTTTTATCTATTTTGCCTAAGCTTTCCCTATATAATAAGGTCTTCCCATTGACCTAACAACACATGAGAACATTCTCAAAGTGAGTAGCAAGCTCTCCAAGCCCGCCTCCCACGTTTTTCAATACCTACATACCGAATTCGTACCGAAATCACTCTAAAACCCTTGAAACACAATACTTTGTTCCTGATTCAAACTTTCACACATCAAAATCTCACAAAACCAGAGGTAAAACGCGAAGAACAACATTAGGAATTTCTACCCAGAAGCCCAATGTCGTTTCCCATTCAAACGTCAACTGACACAACAACCAAAGATTCCCGACGTAAAGGATTAGATGGTTGTAGCTTCCAAAATAGTTAGAAACTCATTTTTTTTTGAAAATTTCAACTTCAATATGTCTTCTGTGTGAATTCCCATAAAAATTACAAACTCTTGATGAGTAAATTCGAGTTTACACCATTTTTTGTCTAATAACTTGTTTGCTAAGTTTCAACGTGAAAAATACTTCAAATTGAAAACTTTTCACCACTAATCAACTTAGAATCAAATTAGACACATAGCCATAAAATTTAAGCTAAAACACCATCATGATCATTGTCAAAAGTGTTGTTTGGTAGTGGTCCGGAACTACGGACGCTGTATCCGGTTCCACGAAGGCCGTGTCTGGTACCACAGACATCGTGTTCAAGACCCCGGACTATCCACGGATGACGGCGAAAAAATCAAAAACTGCAAAGTTAGGTTAGGTCCGTGGTCACAGACACACTGTCCGTGCCCACAAACACTATTGTTTTCCTTCTACAAATTTGAATCTTTTGTTTAATTTAATAGATATGGACCCGTGGTCACAGACATTAGGTCTGTGGTCACTCACGGTAGCAAATTTTGCCCTAATTTGACCTCTAAAGCCCTAATTTAGGTTAATTTAGTTTTCACTTTTAATTTTTGACAAAAATGTTAAAACCCCAAAATACAAAAGCTTGCACACTTAGGTTAATCAACTTTATAATAAGCTTTTTCTTGACATTAGTAGAGGAGAAATAACTTCAAAGGGTAGTGAAAGTAATTTGAACCCGGAAAACTTATCTTACCAAGCCTCCGAACCCGAACTCAATCTTTTCAAGTTTAATTAGGTTAAAACTTGAGTGGCAACTCGTAATAGGTTACAGTAAGCTAACCTTAGGTTATAATAATTATATTTTTGTAACATTGTTGTTATTCTTAGGTTATAAGAGGACCTAGAATTTGATTAGATCCTAATCACATAACAACATAAGATAAGGTTCAAAAACCCATGCTCACAATATCCAATGGAGAAACACAAGGCTTTGAGACAATCACTGTAAGATTTGTAAATGCTCGTCAAGAAAATCAAATATCTAATTTTTAAAAGCTTTTCCATGGTGCAATTTAAGTCGACTAGAACTCCCCTAGAATATTGTAAACCAATTCTTCAAGCAGGAATTCTACACATTAGCCTTGAATTAAGGATGCAAGGTGATTCCCCACCAACGCAAAAGTCTCACACAATCAAGTCAAGTATGAAAAATCAAAGCTCTGTTGTGGCCTTAAATTGATGAAGGAGCCTTTGCTCTACCTGTATGCTTTTTCTTTTTCATTTTCATTTGTTTTGAAATTGTACTCTTACTAACGAGAAAGGTTCTTTGAACTTAGTATTGTAGCTTAGCTGGGTGCCAAGCCACTTATAAAAAAAGAACATGAACCTATGAAAAAAACTAGCTAAAGTTGATGTAATCAATCCATTTAAGCAAGTTATTAACTAGAATGAAGATAAGTTAAATACTGAATCAATCAAAGAGACATGCATGATGATATGGCATGGAATATTGAAGAGTAATACTCCAAAAAGAGTGCATAATAATAAGCAACATTTGGTTGCAATAATGCAGAGCATAGAAGAAGTCTGCATCTGTACCTGACGACTTACAACCGAGATGGATTATATGTCGGTTGTTTATAAAACAACCTTCATAAATGGCTATTATACAAAATACTTTCTTGCAATTGATTACCAGTTTTAAGTCGTTTATGTGTGTTATGGCACAACCCGGAAAACATATAGACCACCAACAAGTTCAAGTTAGTTAGATTATATAACAAATTTCAAAATTGAGGTCCGGCATGAAATAATTATATATTTTAATAAAAATAGATACTGATAATTAACGAAACATACTATAACTAATACTTCACTCCATTCCAAAGAATCCAGAATTATGTTTTTCCTCTAGGTACAAAAATTAAGTAGTAAAAAGGTAGTTCTTAGCAGGAAATCTGCACATTAGCCCTGAATAAAGGATCCAGGGTGATTCTCCACAAAAGCTAAAGTCTCACACAATCAAGTCAAGTATGAAAAACTCCTCCGTTGAAATTAGAGGCGCTGTAATGGACGGGATCAAGAAATTGAATGGAGTTGAAGTAACGGCAAACTGTTGAAACTCTGTGGGCGCAAAAAGTCAAACCGGAAGTAACTCGTTACCTCTGTTGAGCAAAGGTACACAGTCGACAAGTTATGCAGTCGCCGGTGGTGGACGGTAACGCAGTTGCCGGTGTTCAAGTTTGGTGCTGGAACGCATCTGAGCATAATCTTAGCTTAGGGCTACAGTAAGTTATCTTTCTCATTGAGACGATTTCAGAGGTGATTCCCTAGTCCCTCTTCTCCATATCCTTCCAGGTGTGGTTGTAGCAGGAGATTCATATCCACCCCTCTTCCTTCGCGGTGGTGTTTTTGAGTTAGTGTTTGTAGAGTCTGCATTTGGAGTTCATTTATTTGTTTGGATTCTCCGATCTGGTTACTGTTCAGAGGGCTATTTATCTGTCGCTGGTTATATTCTTGTTGATGCTAGAATTGAGGGTTTCAAGAATTTTGTACTAGATCGACAGGAGTTTTGCTCAAACAGTTGATTAAATCAATTTTATTGGAGGTTCGTTCTTCTTGGTGCCTTCTCAGCGGTCTAGCTATGGGGATGTGATTGTGAGTAGCTAGTTGCGATTCACTAGCTCCTGGCTCGCATTTTAGTTCGGTTGAGATTTCTATTTTAGGCTCTCAGATCGTTTGGTGTTGCGCCTTGGTGGAGAATTTACTTGGGTCTATTCTGGTTTTATAAGGTATTACAAAGTAAGAGGTTCCTGGTAAAAGCTGTACTAAAGGCGAGCAGTCATCAAAATGAGCAGCATTTCTTTTAACTGCAGAGGCTTAGGTAGTCCCAAAGAAGTTTTTTGGATTAAAAATTTAAGGGAAAATTCACGAGATACCCCTGTTTTCTTTCGTAATTCACAATATACCCCTGTGATTTTAGTAATTTAACTTTAAACATGCTTAAATGTTGTCCAAAATTGATGAAACTTTACATGGACGATGCTAAAGTGTTATATTTTGGTCCAATATCAAATTTGAAGTTTTTTAAGCTCACATGTGACCTGTGGGACCCAATGAACAGTTGCATATTTATTGGGTCCCACAGGTCACATGTGAGCTTAAAAAGCTTCAAATTTGATATTGGATCAAAATATAACACTTTAGCATCATCCATGTAAAGTTTCATCAATTTTGGACAACATTTAAGCATGTTTAAAGTTAAATTACTAAAATTACAGGGGTACATTGTGAATTACGAAAGAAAACAGGGGTATCTCGTTTATTTTCCTAAAATTTAATTAAGAGATACAGACCAGATGTTATCTTCCTAATGGAGACTCACAGATCAAAGGAAGTTATGAGTGCTTTCTTTGAAAAATTTGATGGTTATTCGGGTGTGGCAGTTAGTAGTATTGGTAAGAGCGGTGGGTTGGCTCTTATGTGGAAAGATGGAACTGCTATCAAACAAGTAAATTCATCTCAACATCATATGTCCGTAGAGATCACTTTTCAGGGAAGTGTCCCTTTCCTCTTTACTGGCTTTTATGGTTGGTCTGATTGAAAGTTAAAACATTTATCTTGGAAGCTATTGAGAATTCTGAGAGCTAATGTTGTTCTTCCTTGGATAGTAGCGGGGGATTTCAATCAGATTCTGTTCAATTATGAGAAAACAGGGGGTAGGAGTAGACATGAGAATCAGATGATTCCTTTCAGGCAAGCTATTGAACACTGTCAGCTCCATGACGTAGGATTTTTTAGGGAGGAGAGTACTTATACAAATTGTCAGTTGGACGAGAAGAATTCTACTAGCAGATTGGATAGAACTTTTAGTTGTGCCCTGGGTTTGAAAGTTTTTCCAAATATATCAGTGGAACACCTCCCTCGGGAGAACTCTGATCATTGCCCAATCCTTATCAGGTTCTTTAGTCATCATAAAGTTCCTGATAGAATTTTCAGATTTGAAAATGGATGGTGTCTGGAAGAGAAATGTAAGTCTATCGTTATGGAGGTGTAGGGAAGTACTGCATGGGAACAGGTCTCCCCTCGCCTGCACGATAAGGTGTGTCTAAAGTCCAAATCATTCGCTGACTACGCTATGTCATGTATGGGTATCCGTAAATACGAGATCCTCTATGAATTTGTAGCGCGACATTGGGCTTTAAAGACACCCGTGGTGTAGAGGAATCATGGAGAACTGAGCCCATGCAATCTTCAGGGTAAGGTAGAGGGTGGTCAGACAGGCGGCATACAAAGGGGGTGACTACCCATAAAACCTGTCCTAGACACCGGATCAGGCAGCTGGACACTGAAGGCTCGGAGGTCACTATATGCTGGCTTGGACTCGAGGAGGGAAGGTATCTTTGGATCATGAGTCTTCAAGGCGTGGGTCTTGGACCGTACCGCCTCGTGGGTTTACTCTTTCTAAGAAGGACCCAACTCAAGGAGAATCAACCGTGGATCAGTTGGGATCTCGTGACATGTGGACAAAATGGGTGACACAGAGGAATGCATGTCCTAAGCTACCCAATGCATCCCCCCAATAGGACTATTCCTATCAGTTCAATATCACAAACAAGAAAGTGGTAAATAAATGCGCATGTAAGGAGAATGAAGAAGTTGGACCCCTAATGGGCCCACCTACCTGGAATCCTTGCAGGTTAGTCTAGCATAATCACACAATTATGTAGCATATACGGCAAACAAGGCTGATTATAAACTCTCCACTCATATCCTAGCTATCCTCACCAAACACACTCTAAGTGTGTAGTAGAATAATCCTAGATGCTTTAAAAAGAATCTCTTGAAGGTTTTGAAAGAAGCGGGGAAACCCCGACAATTTTGAATGGAGTTCAGTCTTCCTTGACCAAGTTTGTGAGAAAAACTTACTCAAGTTTTCCCCAGCAGAGTCGTCATTCTGTGGAGGGTGATTTTTCGGTATGAGGGGGGTCTATCCAAATATGGATTGACTGAGAAGCCTAGATCCTAGAAAATGCCATTCTATGGAGGGTGAAAACCCGTCATTCTGGCAGCCCTCAAATACCTACTCTATCGTCCGTCTTTCCCAGAAAGCATGAAGGGGAGTACAAGTGTGCACTACACCCGCTCTCAATGGGCTCCACGCGGACTTATGCCTCTATAAGGCGGAGTTGACTAGAGTCGCGACCTAGTTTGACCTAAAGAACTAGGAAGGGAGGGGAAGGGTTCTAAGAACCATTAATTGACTCTGTGATTGGCATATGGATTGGACTTATCTGGTCATACCAAAGATTTTGTGTGGGTTCGCACTGGGTTACACCCCTTAGAAGTGGCAACGACCACGACTTTGGATTGGTGCCCAAGGAAACCTCGATCTCCAATTGTCAGGATTGCCTTCTTTCAAAACCTTTTTAGAGAGATTCATTTTAAAAGCCATAGGGATAGGATAGAAGAGAGTGGAGTGTGGAAAGTTGATGAGACGAGCTTTTCTGCCAAGCCGGCGCCAAGAAGAGGAATTAATGAATTCAAATGAGTATGAAAGAATAGGAGTATTTTGAGAGTTTGAGGAAGTCGAGGGTTTGTTGGAGTCAGAGGGGATTTGAATGTTTGAAAGATACGAATGCCGCCTTAGAGTTGGGAAAAGGATTTTTTATTGGAATGGGGTCGCACCCAGTGTGGGCTGCCTACGTACTCAACTCCCTGTTGAGATCAGACCTTACGTAGTTCATGAATTTTGGGATTTTAGGAGTTTTGTGAGGGTAATCGAGGGTTGAGAGTGCTCGGGTTGTTTGAAGGTGAGATGGCTAAGTGTAAAAGGGCATTTTGATTGATGTGGGGTCGCACCCTGTGTGGGTTGCCTACGTACTCAACTCCCTGTTGAGTTCAGACCTTACGTAGTTCAGAGTATTTGGGTTTTGGAAGTTAGATGTTTGCGGAGTTTGAAGATATTTAACGTGTTTGATATTTAGAAGGGTTCGAAGTTTCGAGGAGTTTCGGGTTTGGGATGCTAGTCTGTGAGACGCTCGGGTCTGTGAGACGTTTGAAACCTTAAGATGTCGAAGTCTGTGAGACGCTTGGGTCTGTGAGACGCTCGGGTCTATGAGACGCTCGGGTCTATGAGACGCTCAGGTCTGTGAGACATTTGAATCATTGGAATGACAAAGTCTGTGAGACACTCGGGTCTATGAGACATTTAGAGTGTATGAGAAATTAGAAGGGAATTGAAATGGAATTGAAATCGAAGTTGAATCGGGGTTGAATGAATGTTGATTTGAATTGGAATTGAGATGAGATTGAATTGGACTCGAATTAAATTGGGATTGATTTTTTTATTGAAATTGGAGTTGAAATCGAATTGGAATTGAATTGGAATTGGAATAAATTGAATTGAATTTATTGAATTGATTTAGGCCGAATTGAATTTAATTGAATTGGACTTATTTGAGTTGAATTTGGCCTAATTGAATTGAATTGAATTGGACTGAATTTTGAAATGAATTGAAGTTGAGATGAATTTTTGAACGAATTTTGATTGAGATGAATTTTTGAATGAATTGATTTTGGATTGGAATTGGATTGAAATTAGAATTTGGATTGGAGTTGGGCTTGGGCTTTGAATTGGGCTTAAAAATTGGTGACGATAATTGCTTCGACAACTTGAAGGATGATTACTTCAAAATCATGTTTGGTGACGATAATGACCATGTGTCAGAGATAAGAGAAGGAATGATTTGTGTAAGGAACCTTTGTAACTCTCTTGTTAGTTATACATGTAATAATTCTAATGGGTACTTTAATTTTCCTACTCTACTAGTTGCCAGATCTTTTAATGGTTCTCCTTCAGATGTAAAAGTGTGGGAAGGGAATCAATTGCCTTATCGTATAGTCATTGCTTGTAATTTGGACAGGGAACTATGTGTGTAAGTTGGCTCTTATTAGTAATGAAAGTAGCAGGTTTATTCAAAAAAAAGTCAAGTATGAAAAATCAAAGCACTATTGTGGCCTTAAATTGAGGAACGTGCCTTTGCTCAACCTTTTTGCTTTCTCTTTTTCATTTTCGTTTTTTCCGAAATTGTACTCTTACTAGTGAAAAAGGTTCTTTTGAATCTCGGTATCGCTTTTTAGCTAGGTGTCAAGCCACTTATAAGAAATAAAAACCACCAGCGTATGAAAAAAATTAGCTAAAGTTGATGTAACCAATCCTGTTAATCAACTTCTGAACTATAACCTAAATCATAAATCAATCAAACAGGCATGCAGGATGATATGACATGGAATATAGAAGAAAAATACTCCAAAAAGAGTGCATAATAATAAGCTACATTTGGTTGCAATAATGCACATCACAAAAGAAAACTGCATCTGTCCGACTGTCCCTAACGACTTACATCCGAGATGGATTGTACGTCGGTTGTTTATAAAACAACCTTCATAACTGGCTATTATAAAAAATACCGACTTTCAAAATTGAGGTCCTGCATGAAATAATTATATATTTTAATATAAATATATACTCAGGGGTGGAGCCACATTGTATATTAGGGGGGCCCGTCCCCCATTGTCCCGATGACATTATTTTTTTATTACTAGTTTTATATAATATAGTTTATTTTGTTATAAATTAAGTTGAATTTATTACAATAGTCTAAACGTATCTATGATATTTATTATTTTTTAATTAACATGAGTCCATTTTAAATTGTTGAGTGTTATAAATAGAAATATTAAACTACACTTAAAACATTAGTTGATGTTATTAAGTGTCTTATATTTTATACATTATTATTTTTATAATCATAATTTGAACTGAAACTTGCTTATAAATATTAATTGTGTTTATCAAATTTTAGTTTAAATTTAAGTCAATGAGTCATGTAATTGTCATTATGTATTAACTTCTGTTCTAAATAAATGATGTTTTGAAAGTTGTCATTTTTTCAAAATATAAGATGTTTTGGACTTTTTTACCACTCAATTTTCATATACCCTCTTACTTTATTCTCTCACTCACAACTTCTCTATTCCTTATGAAAAAAAAGGATAAAGTAGTCCAAAAATTATCTCGTTAATTTCCGTGTTTTTGTAGAAAATTATCTATGAAAAATAGGATAGAGTATATTTTAGTGAGTTATATCTATATTTAAAATATAAACCTTTAAATCACATTGTAAGTATTTTTATTTTAAAATTTTATTTATTTTTATAATACATTTAGTATTGATATTAAATATATAGCCAAAAAAAATTTTGACCCCCCTTAAGTTTAAAATTCTGGCTCCGCCCTGTATATACTCATAATTAAATTAACATACTGTGGAGGGTGATTTTTCGGTATGAGGGGGGTCTATATAAATATGATCCGACTGAGAAGCCTAAATCCTAGAAAATGCCATTCTGTGGGGGGTGAAAACCCGTTATTCGTGGCATCCCTCAAATACTACTAAATCGTCCGTCTTTCCCAGAAAGCGTATGGGGAATGCTAGTGAGCACTACACCCGCTCTCAATGGGCTCCACGCGGACTTATGCCTCTATAAGGCGAAATTGACTAGAGTCGCCACCTAGTTTGACCTAAGATACTAGGAAGGAAGGGAATGAGGGTCCTAAGAACCGCTAATTGACTCTGAAATTGTTGCCTATGGATAGGACTTATCTGGTCATTTGCAGAGATTCTATGTGGGTTCGCACTGGGTTACACCCCTTGGAAGTGGCAACGACCACGACTTCGGATTGGTGCCCGAGGAAACCTCGGTCTCCAATTGTCGGGATTACCTTCTTTCAAAACCTTTTTAGAGAGATTCAATTAAAGCCAAAGGATAAGATTAGGACAGGAGGAGAGAAAACGAGTGGATGAGGCGAGCTTTTCTGCCAAGCTAGCGCCAAGAAGAAGAATTGATGAATTCGGATGAGTATAGAATGAAAGACCAGAAGTCTGATTTAGAGAGTTGAAGAAGTTGAGGGTTTGTGGGAGTCAGAGGGGATTTGAATTTTTTGAGAGGTATGGAGAACACCTTGGAGTGGGAAAAGGGTTTTTGTTTGGAATGGGGTCGCACCCTGTGTGGGTTGCCTACGTACTCAACTTCCCGCTGAGATCAGACCTTACGTAGTTCAGCTCTTTGGGTTTTGGAAGTTTTGATGTTTGTGGAGCTTGAGGATATTTGTAGTGTTTGAGATTTGGAAGGATTCGAAGTTTCAAGAAGTTTCGGGTTTTGGGAGGTTGGAGTCTGCGAGACGCCCAGGTCTGTGAGACATTGAAATCTCAGAATGATTGAGTCTGTGAGACGCTCGGGTCTGTGAGACATTCGAGTTTGTGAGATGTTCGAGTCTATGAGACGCTCGGGCCTGTGAGACTTTGGAATTTTGAATGAAGTTGGAATTTGTAAGAGGATTCGAGTTTAATGCGAGTTGGAGTTTGGATGATGATTTGGGTATGAAGTGATTTGGAGTTTTGAAGATTATTGAGTGTGTGAGGCAATTGGTATTTGAATAGAGATCCCGAGTTTTTTTAAATTTGAGGTTTGAAAACGGTTGAGGAAAACCATTTTGTTGTAAAAGGGCGGATAATCCCGAGGGATTACCCTATGTACCCCCTCGAACACGACACTTAATTAATGATAAGTGTCGAGGCTCGAAAGATGGGGCAATGAATTTATGTCAAAAAGTAGGACTTAGAGAGAAACATCATGAATGAGATGCTTTCGGTCAAACCCTAATAACGTCTCTAACTCCCGGGTTTTAAAACGTTAAAAACCGAAAACATTGAAATCGAGTGGAAGAGAGTTAGACGATTCTGAAATCCCGGCTACAACTAGGAAGGCAGTTACGTCTCTAGCACCCCGCCTTGTAAAAATCTAGGCTGCAATTAGGGGGTTTGTCACCTAATGCCCCGCCTAAAGAAATCCAGGCTGCGACAAGGGATGTGACGACCCCAGTGCCCCGCCTCGGATTGTTATTTTTTGGAATAGAGACAAGTGATGTCCAACTAGGAAGAAAACGTTTTGAAGGGGTTAGACATTTCTTGTTCCCCGAAAACGTTTTATTTGGATTTGAAAACTAAGTTAGAAAACTTTGAAAGTTGTTCGGAATTCTCGATGAAGAAACACTGATTTTGAGAAATGTTTTTAGGAGAAAACTTTCTGTAAATGTGAGAAGAACTTTCTGCCTGTTGAGAAGAGTTTTCTGTGATGTGAGAAGAGTTTTTCCTTTTTAAAATTTCACAAAATGGTTTCTTTTGAAAGCTTGATGAAATTTGAATAAAAGATTGTTTGAAACTTGAGAAAAGAGATTTTTTTATTATTATTATTTATGTGAACTTGGTTTGATTTTTGTGGACTTGGTTTGATTTTTGTGGACTTTGGTTTTCTGATTGTGGAAGATAGGGGCTAGGATTGAAGTTGATTTGGGCTTGATTGAGAATGGAATTTGGGTTTGATTTTTGTGGACTAGGCTGATTTTGAGGGCTTTGAGTGGGCCAAGCTTTGTGAAATTGGGTCAGGGTTTTGTTAAATTGGGCCAGGTTCAATGGAATTGGGCCAGGTTCAATGGAATTGGGCCGGATTATTTGAAGATGGGCCAGGTTTGGAGGAATTGGGCCTTAAATTGACTAGAAAAATGGATTTGGTTGTTGGGCCAAATATGAGTCATTGTTTATTTATTGGGCCGAAATGGTATTGATTTTGACTGATTTTGAGATGGGATTTGACTCATTGGATTATGAATTGGATCATTGATTGTGAATTTTATTCTTATCATTAAGGATTGTTTGGAAAGTTTTATTTTTACTAGGAGAGATATCGCCCACAAACAGGTACTACGACCCTCGGGTACTACGACCTTAATGTGGGCAACATCTGTGAATGGTCCTAAGGTTTTTCTAAAGAGGCCCGCAGAAAATTGTAGGCCTGAACCACTAAATCAGGGTAACCTAGAAGGCTATCGAAGGTAAGGTCACCTGGCCTAGCCCGGTTTGAACTAGTATAAACCGGGTCTGAATTGACACTAAATTTGGGCTGGGATTTGGACACACCCAAACAGGCCCGATTCATACAATGGAATAATAGTCGAACAGGATGATTACAATAAACAAACATGGAATCAAGTAACAAGTGAATGTACGATCAAAATTTAAATTATACAAATGGAGTCCTAAACTCTATGACATGTGGGACCTAATTGTACTGCCCCCTCTCTTTTTTTTGGTACATACAGGTTAGAACGTAAAACAAACAAATATTCAAATACGATAGAGGCTAAGCCACGTAAAACAAAAACCAGTGACAAGTTCTACGCCCAAATTCCACTTGCGCTTATTTAGCAGGATGAGAATTTTATCCTCTTTTTTTTTATCATACTGTACTGTCGTCCTCATTTCAACCCAAAGATTTAAGACCGAGGCTATCTAAACGAGCTGCAAACCTAAATTCATGGTGACCGTTACAAATTTCAGCATTCAACTAACCAAAACACCAACATACCACTCGTCCACTCATTTCAGTTGTAATGGCCGAAGATAAAGTAACAACCAAAAGCAAGGAAAAGAAACCAGTTCGAAACGATGAATTATACATATGGGTTAGAGATTTTCCAGTACTCAGAAGCATTCAAGCAGCAACTTATCGACATATTGAAATTAGTAAGCATACAAAGGATCTCCCATTCAAACAATAACTAGGGAGTCTCTTAAGTTATGGAAATGGTGTACCAGGGGAGACGATAGAATATTTCCTGCAAGAACTAGAGAGGAAAGACCAAGATCTTCCTGCAGAATGAAATCAAGCAAACAGGACAGCAAAGATAAACAGGTTAGCAGTTCATGTGAGAGTAATAGATGCAACCTGGGAATCGATTTTTCAGATAAACAAAACTAACTGCAGGTGTGAGCTCCATGAGATCAGTTTTATCTTAAGAGATATGTACAGAAACCTGGCTTATCAGCATACAGAAATAACCATAAAGAGAACCTCGAATAAGTAGAAGCATTATTTCCAGTTGATGTCTCAGATAACATAGGAATTCACTAGTCTGGGTTTGTCAAAAACGGGAACGCAGCCAAAGAAGACGTATATCCCACGTCTCGCACAGGTGTGAAGCTCAAAGTGATTAATGTAATGAAATTTCCAGAAAACGGCTCAAGGTTGGAGATGACTCAAGTGGGAGAAACGAAAAAAAAAAGAGAGACTGAGGCTTTTATGGGGAGTGCGTTCTGATGAGGAATATCGAGAGGAATTTTCCTTTGTTCTTCAACAGGTTTTGACGATTTGAAGGAAGTGAAGAAAATGACAAGTGCAGGGATTCGATTCTTGTTCGACAGTTGGCTTTACAAAATTTTGGGAATGAAACAAGCCAGAGTATGTATGTTTCTTCTTTGCTGGCCGGGTAGCAAATTCATCGTGCGTAGAGAATGAAGAAGAGAAGAGTGTTGTGTCTGTGCAAGCTTTGTTTGTAACCTTTTGGGTAGCTCAAAAGAACGAATAAGGAGTATGCATAAACAGAGGAAATATTGGGATCGGTGTCGGCTGGCCTCTTCAAATCTTCATACAGTAGGGTTTTGAATGCAGTTTTATAAAGAAGACTGGGGTTTTCTGAAGTGGGCATGGGCTTTATTTGGATAAGGGTTAAAAAGAAGAAAATGGGCTTGGGTTTGGGCTGTTGAGTTTGACTGAATACTGGGCTAAGATCAAGCTTGGTCCATTGAAAATTGAGAAAGGGAAATGACCACCACAACAGAACTTCATACAAAATTGAGAGAGAGAAAATAAAAGCTATAACTCGACATGGGTAAAATCATCAGAAACATATATGCAGGGTAAGACTAAAAAAAGTAGTCAATAAAAATAAAATGTTTTACTTACAAAATAACAACATAAAAAAAAGATAAAATGATATAAGTAAAATAAAGTAAATGAAGTGCCCACGACTAAGGAAATAAAAAATGAAAATAACCAAATAGATAAATAAATAAAAGGTTAAGTCTAAAACAAATTATTGTTTGAAAATTTCTGGAAAATTGGGTTTTTCTAAAATGCTTGAAAATTGGTTTAAAATAATGTCGTAAAACGATGGTTTCATTTTGACACGCACAGCAGTACGTGTTTTGAAAAGAAAGGCGACGACCCTCTTATTTTATTTTCTATTTCAGACTTTGCTTTATGGGGTGAGAATTTTTGGTGTCTACAGATGGCTCCCCTTGATTCAATTTTGCAAGCCCTTGCAGAATTGGATCAAGGTTGACGGGGCGCCAAAAATTCTCACTGCGGTTTATGATTTGCTCTTACGGGTGTGGGTGCACGGGAACTTATGACGGGCCCCAACTAGACCTCTTGACATCTAGCTATAGGACTTATGACGAGCCTATAATGCAATTGAAAGTACGAGGACTTATGACGAGCCTCAACTAGACCTCTTGATATCTAGTCATAGGACTTATGACGAGCCTATGATACTAACAATTAGATTGATTGGGATGCACGAGGACTTATGACGAGCCTCAACTAGACCTCTTGACATCTAGCTATAGGACTTATGACGAGCCTATAATGCAATTGAAAGTACGAGGACTTATGACGAGCCTCAACTAGACCTCTTGATATCTAGCCATAGGACTTATGACGAGCCTATGATACTAACAATTAGATTGATTGGGATGCACGAGGACTTATGACGAGCCTCAACTAGACCTCTTGACATCTAGCTATAGGACTTATGACGAGCCTATAATGCAATTGAAAGTACGAGGACTTATGACGAGCCTCAACTAGACCTCTTGATATCTAGCCATAGGACTTATGACGAGCCTATGATACTAACAATTAGATTGATTGGGATGCACGAGGACTTATGACGAGCCTCAACTAGACCTCTTGACATCTAGCTATAGGACTTATGACGAGCCTATAATGCAATTGAAAGTACGAGGACTTATGACGAGCCTCAACTAGACCTCTTGATATCTAGCCATAGGACTTATGACGAGCCTATGATACTAACAATTAGATTGATTGGGATGCACGAGGACTTATGACGAGCCTCAACTAGACCTCTTGACATCTAGCTATAGGACTTATGACGAGCCTATAATGCAATTGAAAGTACGAGGACTTATGACGAGCCTCAACTAGACCTCTTGATATCTAGCCATAGGACTTATGACGAGCCTATGATACTAACAATTAGATTGATTGGGGTGCACGAGGACTTATGACGAGCCTCAACTAGAGCTCTTGACATCTAGCTATAGGACTTATGACGAGCCTATAATGCAATTGAAAGTACGAGGACTTGAGCCTCAACTAGACCTCTTGATATCTAGCCATAGGACTTATGACGAGCCTATGATACTATATGAAGTTGTACGAAACTCGCTGCTTTGAGTGATTGATTTGAGGATGACTCTGGTAGTGGATTGATTCGGGATTGGATGCTTTTTGGTTGCTTCCGTGAGGGATGTGATAGTCGAATGTTTTCTGTTGATGTGGCCCTTGACTTTGTCAATGTGGGACTTGTGTTTCGGTTTTGTTTTTGATAGTGTCGCCCGATGTGCACTATAGTTTCGGGATTTGGTAGGACTCTTGGCTCCAGAGTTTCGAGATGGCTCCGGTATGGCTCTTGAGTTTTTGTATTAGTTTCAGTGATTTTGTGATTGGTTTTTGAATGGATGGTTTTTTTGTGAATGAGTGACTTTGGGAACTCGGTGGTTTTGATATGGCCGAATGGCTTCGATATGATCAAATGGCTCAGACGTGATCGGATGGCTCCGGTGCGGTCCGATGGCTCCTGGTATGATTCATGACTTCATTGCGAGCTACGGCTCTGGGACAGTTGGTGGGTTTTGATTCGGTTAGAGATTTTCGGGATGGTTGCTGGTTTTTGCTCTGGTTCAGATTTTGAGTCGAATGGTGGGTCGATGTGATTTACTATGGTTGACAGTTGTTGACAGTTTTTCTTTTGATTGTGGACGAATGGCTTTGGTATGATCAGTTGCGGCTTTAGATTCCTCGAGGTGGCTTCGGGATAGCTCGGGATGGCTCCGGGGAGGCTACAAGATGGCTCTTTGGTGATAGCGAGGAAGAAAAGGGAACTTTCGCCTGTGAGGTGGTCGCACCCTGAGCGGGCTGCCTACGTACTCAATTTCGTATTGAGATCAGACCATACGTAGTTCGAAATTCTGTAGGCAAGACCTTGATGATGAAGTAGACCTGACGTGGATTTGAGGTGGCTCCCGTATTGTTCTCGGACTATTAGGATGCCCCCTGTGTAGTTCCAAGGATGGTTTCAATGTCGGATGATGGCTCCCGTACGGCTCTACCTTGGCTTTAGGAGAGGCGCCAATGAGGCTCGAGTATGATAGTGGATGGTTCCATAATAGTCTTCGCGTGGCTCCAGAGGGCTCCAGTTTTTGATTTCTTTTGACCAAAAGTTACGCTTCAGCAACTGCAACTGAAGTCCACCTTCAGCGAGACTAGGCATAGTTCTTACCGATCGAATGTTGGAAAAGAAGTGGTTACGATGTATGCAGACATCAAATGCTAGATGCAATGCACAATGCATATGCGATTTTTTTTAAGAAGGTACGGCCCTATCTCTATTACTATGAGGTTTACGAATATAAGACTTCTTCGGTTCGACCTTGAGTGATTGTTGAACTAAAATGCGTGAATCGCTTTCCTCTCATGGAGGGATGTGGGTCAATCTCTCGTGAGTATGGTCGTGTGTGCTAAATGGTGTGATGATACTCTCGATGGTCGGAGTAGTATTTTCCTTAGAATTCATTTTGAGGTTCTGGACTTTCCGATCCTTACAAATTTCTCACCTGCAATGGGGTAGGCTGTTTATGTCTTGGTGTTTAGAATGAAGATTCACTCACACTCATAAGACCTTGTGGTGTAAGGTCACACTCATTTTCTCATGGTCCCTTTGGTATGACGGGATATGTTGATAACAAGCACGAAGCTTATGATTCATGTTTCAGATCCGATACTTTCAGTTAACGCTCACCAACTAACGAGTCAGAGGTCTTTTATTGGGTTATAACGAGGATGAAGGGTATGATGTATGTCACATGGGACTGTAGGATTTGTTTAGGAATTGTGGAGCTTTTGTGCAATAGAGGACATGCTTCACCTTTGCCATGGGTGGAATGATTATACGGGTTTTGATAACCCCTTATCGGTTTCTTCGGGACATCATTGGTCCTTTCGGTTTGGATTTCTCCTTCTTGCCTCTTCTGGCGTACGATTTGAACTTTCTTCTCATTTTTGTGTTTTTGAAATTGCATTTGGCTCATCAACTTTCTCAAGCATTTTTGTTTTGCATTTTGGCTTTCAGCTTCAAAGTTGCATTGACTTATCGATCTTTTTGAACATCTTCGATGTTCTTTTTGGTGTTTGGTTTTGGAGTTGCATTGACTCACTTATTTCTTCGAACATTTCATTTGTTGTGTTTGTGAAAGATGGTGGGGGAGAGACCATGGCTCTGGCTCCTTCGAGATCCTCTATTGCAAGGGTGAGTAAGCAAGTGTATGTGAGTTGGCATGTTGTGGAGTTCGCAGAAAAAGATTTATCGTGAAAGGCACAGCGGGGCTTACTAAGGGATTATGTGCAGGACAATCAAAGCTTTTTGGTTTTTGTGGAGATTTTTATTCCTAAGTGCCTCGTCATTCTCATTAGTCAATGATTGTTTTCCTACTACTTCTCGGATCTTTGCATGAATCACAGTTCTTATCCTGTTATCGACATTGATCTCACTGTTTATTGTGCCTCTCCATGTGCTGAAAGAATGCACATGTCGCTCATGGTTTTACCTCGATTGGCTTTCTCTACCTTCCCTCATCGCTCAGGGGATTGTCTAGTACTCTCATTTGAAATTCAAGGGAAAATACCGCTCTTCGCACACTACTCACTTGGTTTGTGGTGCCGATTTTGATTGGACCCTTGTGTGAAATGACGGGTCGAGAGTTTAGTGATTCAGGCATTCTGTTCAATCAATTGCTCAAGATTTTCCCCATAGACGTCGTTTCGATACGAGTGTATGCAGTACATATACCATGCAATGTGTTGTGGTAATATGGAACTACTATATACATATGATGCATGATGTGTTAATGATGATGCAAAATAAATGATTTTGAATTTTGACTGGATGTTTTTTTTTTGTTTGTTTTTCTCTTGGATGCAATGCATGATCGGTAAGGTTTCACCTAGTCCCGCTTGAGTCAGTTCCAGTTTATAGTCCACGAAGCTCATCCTGTCACGATTGGCCCTGAAGGTGGTCTAGCTGTTGGGGT
>JAIOTZ010002003.1:0-25439 GCA_023374045.1 Limonium bicolor
AAAGAGAATACAGCAGCGGATGCTCTTTCTCGTAGGGTTCCGGGTGCATCTTTGTTTCCTCTGTCGTCTGTGGTATTTGAAGGGTGGCAGACCATTGATCAGGAGGTGGAGCAAGATTCTGCATTAAAACAAATTGTGCAGGATCTATTGGTTTCTGCTGAAAGTCATTCGGGTTACTCTCTGCGCAATGGGCATTTATTCTTTCAGGGAAAGTTAGTATTATCCAGCTCCTCTCAATTGATTCCCACTATCTTGCAAGAGTTCCATGCTTCTCCTGGTGGGGGACATTCTGGATTCTTGCGAACTGTTAAGAGGATAGCAGCTGTGGTTTATTGGAAAGGTATGCGTTCTTGTGTTAAGAAGTTTGTAGCAGCTTGTGATATATGCCAAAGAGTCAAATATAGTGCATTGTCTCCAGCTGGTTTGCTGCAACCTTTGGCCATTCCTGAACGAGTATGGGAAGATATTTCTATGGATTTCATCTCTGGTTTGCCTAAAGTGAAAGGCTTTGACACTGTTTTGGTTGTAGTGGACAGATTTTCTAAGTTCGCTCACTTTTTACCCATCAAACATCCTTATACAGCTAAGGATGTGGCGGCTGTGTTTGCTAAGGAGGTGATCAGGTTGCATGGATTTCCCAAATCAATTGTGTCTGATAGGGATCCTATCTTCTTAAGCAATTTTTGGAAAGAACTTTTTCGGTTGGCTGGAACTTCCTTATGCTACAGTTCTGCATATCATCCACAATCGGATGGGCAAACCGAGGTGGTTAACCGCTGTCTTGAGGATTATCTGCGGTGTTTTTCATATCAGAAACCGCAGTCCTGGTTACAAGCCATTCCTTGGGCCGAGTACTGGTTTAACACCACCTTTCAGCAGAGTTTGGGCACCACTCCGTTCCGTGCGTTGTATGGTCGTGACCCTCCTGCATTGGTTCGATATAGCCCATTGGGGTCTTTGATTGATGAGGTCGATGTCTTGCTTTCTGATAGGGATTTGCTCTTGGATGAATTGAAGGAGAATTTGCTGAAAGCTCAACAAAGAATGAAACTCCAAGCTGATCGTCACCGGCGCTTTATTGAGTTTCAGGTGGGAGACTGGGTTTTTCTGAAGATCCAGCCATATAAATATCGTTCGTTGACCAAGAAAAAGAATGCCAAACTCAGTCCTAGATACTATGGGCCCTTCGAAATTTTGGAGAGGGTGGGAACAGTTGCTTATAAACTGTCTCTTCCTCCCACTGCAAGGATTCATCCGGTGGTTCATGTTTCCCAGCTCAGAAAAGCAGTTCCTCCTTCTGTTCATCTGGCTGGACAGCTTCCTGATGGGTTGACAAGTGATTTGGTGTTGGCAGTCCAACCCGCTTCAGTCTTGGGCTACAGGCATCGCAGTAATGAAGAGCCTGAAGTTTTGATTAGCTGGGAAGGCTGCTCGGAGGACGACTTCATGGGAATTGGTCTCTGTTCTTAAAGAGCAGTTTCCTAACTTTCACCTTGAGGACAAGGTGAATGTTGAGGGAGGGAGTGATGTTACGCCTCCTGATAGTACTAATAAGAGATTTGGGAAAGTTTACATGAGGAGGAGTATTAAGTAGCTTTAATATTAGCTGTAACTAATAGTTGTTGCTTCTGTTAGTGGTTATGTAGTTAGTTACAGCAGTGTGGTATATAAAGGCAACCTCGTGTAATATGAAAGTCACCGTGGAATTGAGTAAATACACCCGACTGTGGGTTTTGGGAGGGAGTTGCGCCTCGAAACGTAACATATTCTCAATGTTGTTTTGGGTTGTTTTAAAGATCAAAATCTTGCTAAGACACCTAATAAGAGGGGTAAATACCTTGGGGAAAATTGGAGGTCAGTTTAATGAACTAAAGAGAAATTAAAGGGGAGCTACAGAAATCAGTTTTTCAGTTTTCCTGCAGAGTAACAGTTCTGTATAATACTTTCAGTGGTTTAACACTGCTGTTTTAGTTGTTTTCATATAAAACCTTATTAATATACTCATATAATTGGGTAAAAGTTTTGGGTGAGATTAGAGACTGATTTATGGACTAAGAGGAAGTTTGTAAAGCTGCTGTACAAACTAGAGTATACAGTTTTTCTACAGTTTTTGTTTCTGTATAATGAACTTTCAAAGGGTTAACAGTGCTGTCCAAGTTGTTCTTAGTTTAAAACTTCCCTAATACACCTAGCTAGTTTGGTAAAACCTTGGAGAGATTTGGAAACTGATTTATAACCAAAAAGGAAGCTTAAAGAGGAGCTGTGGCGATTTGGTGTTTACAGTTTTCTGCATTTTCTAACTTCTGTATAATGAACATTCAGAGGTGTTAACATAGTGTTTTGAGTTGGGTTTGGGTTTAAAGCCTTCTAATAATACTATCTAGTTGAGTAAAAATCTTGGGAAGATGTGGAAACTTATTAATGAACTAAAAGCAAGAGGAAGAGGTGATGTACAGTTTTTGGTTTTTAGTTTTTCAGAATCTGCTGTGTTCTGTATAACCGTAATAAAGTTGCTATAAGGGTGTTTAATGGCCTGGGAATGAACTATAACCTGATATATCAAACTAAGAGCGTAACACTTTGGGAGAAATTAGAAATCAATTTAAAGCATTAAAAGTGAAGTTGGGATGGAAGTATGCACCGACTTGGTGTTTCAGTTTTCTGAAACTTGTGCCTCTGTATGATCAATATTCAGGGGTATTAAAAGTGTGGTGTGGGATTAATTATGAACCCAAATCATGGCTAATACCCTTATCTAAGTTGGTGAAACATTGTGAGAGGGTTAAAACTCAGTGGATACTTTAAACATGGGGTTAAGTAAGGTTAAACACCGAAACTACGTTTTAGTTTCCTAGACTTTGAGATTTCTGTGTATATGGGCTTTAGAGTATTTAAAGACCTCATTGTGTGATAATGGTTAAACATTCTAACCTATTTAGATAAGGAAGGAATACATCTTAGTGGAATTAAAATCCACCTTAGTTAAACTTGTTACATGTTGAGGTGTATAATACTCTAGAGCATTAGCTAGAGGAAAGGACTTAGTTAACGTTTGAGTTGGCAATGTGAATGTCCTAGGAGTAAGATAAGCCTAGGATTAAAGCTTGGGAAGTTTCTAAGGTTAATATAAACTAAGAACTTAAGGACTCACCTAGGGAAGTGCACATGTTAATATAAAATAAACTAGGAAAAATGTCACAATGGTTGTGCATGAAATCAAAAAACTGACAAGTTGTGTTGATTAACGTTAGGACCGTAACGCCGCCAACCGGGACCCCGTGTGTGAGACTACCTTGCTTCTGAATAAGGTATGGACATGTGTGGTTCGTATGTTGCCGTGTTACACGGCTTGTTTGTGTGTGCCTTGTGTGAAAATGACATAAGATTAAAGCATGAAATTAGATTGCTTGCTTATCTTGCTTATATGATTGCTATATCATGGTTGCATATTATTTGCGCGCACACATTAGTTTAGTCCCTTCTCGTTTATGGAACTTGAGATGAAACACGACAAACTACGCAAACACAAACACAACTATACAAGAAGAAAACTCCTCTTAAACTATAGAGGACTTCCATGGCACCCACTATGGTGTCGAACTTGTAATGATAATTAAAGTAGAATACCTATTGGTGGAACGCATCCTGAAGTCTAGAGACGACCTGCTTCCTCAACGCACGACGCCGGGAATGGAGGATTAGCTATGGAGAAGACGTTCTTCAACTTGCGGTGATAAGAGAATTTATAAATAATCCTTAAGAAACAAGGAAAGAATGGCAACCTACATGATATGGTCACGGGAGTTGAACCATACCCCAGACCTAATGCAAGAAAGAGAGAGAAAATATACATTATTGGGAACAAGAGGAAAGAAATGAAAACACAACGCCGACGATCCCATAGTGGGATCATTAGTAAACATACCTATGCACTGTTTGATTACCTACATAATTGTTTGTTTGCCATGCTAGCAGCTTGTTGTGCTTGGTTGCGTGTTTGATGTTGCTATGATGTCGACAGTTATGTTTGGATGCTTGTTGCTAGGTTTTGCTACCTTAAGTGTGTATGATATCCTGATGTATTGTGATGTGTTTTACTGCTTACTATGGCATGTAAAGAACTTAATAAATTCGACAAGTAGTCGTGTGGCCCGGCAACATACGGGCTACACACGTTCATACTCAGCGTAGTTTGCTGAGTCCTTCCAACCCAATTTTTTTTCAGGTATGTGTCGACGATAACGGAGCGTATGCGGATGGCTACCATGGGGGTAGTCCATCAGGGCGAGACGAGACTTATGAGTTATTCTGTCTAATTTATGAACTGTACCCTGTAGAACTGAACTCAGGATGTAATTTTTCAGTTGTGTTGTTTAACCTAGTAGCTATGTTGTATACACTAGGTATTTGGGAATTGTATCTTATATCGTATATGAGTTTTGGTGAGGGCTGTTTCCAGTCATACAGACCGTAACTTAGTATTGGTAATGTGGTATGTCAACCGCGTGGGTGGCTGGCACCTGTAGCACCCGGATGGAGTTGTGAACCCGCTGCGTAGTTATCTTGTGATATGGCTAGGAGCTTTGTTTGTGCTATTGGATGTTTTATTCGGGGGTGTTACACCTGTGACCAGAAGTATGACTCGCGATGTGCCGAAAATGACACCAACAATGGTGTCAAATTCTTTTAGACCATTTTTAATTTTATCTATGTAGATAGTGAGGAGTCTCTAGTTTTTTTATTTAATTACAAATTATACAAAAAGATAATATATTATATAAAGTTACTTATTTTATTAAATCATATTATATAGTGTTACAAATACTAATATAATATACATCATTTTATGAAAAATAAAACTTCTAAATAATATATTATATTTTTGTAACTTTGTATAATATAATATTTTTAGAAATTTCAATAGATGTATAGTATCGTATAATCTCAAGTAATTTAAATTGTTACAACTTTACTACTTTTCAAAATCTTTATTAATTTGTGTGTTGTTTTGTAAATTGAAAACATTAATGTATAGTACCTTTATGTTACTTTTATTATAATTTTGTATAACTTTTAACAATTTTATAAATCTATTGATACACACACATATATATTCTATTTACTTAGCAAATTTTAACCTACACATCAACTAATTTAAATTATTATTACTTTTAGTTTTTTTATGTTTTATTAGTTTATGTGACTTTTGTAAATTAAAAGCATCATATAGTAAAATGTATAAAAACTGTAAATTAAAGATATATAAACACACACACACATATATATATATACACACAGTTTACTATTTTAAATGATTATTACTATATTTATATTTGTAAATTTTAACCAACATATGTACTAATTCAAATTATTAATACTTGTACTCTATTTTATAATGTATTAATATGTGTGAAACTTTGAAACTTAAAAATATTTTAAGTATAATAAACGTATTATGTCAGGTATATCTTATATGACAAAATAATATACATCATTTTATGAAATTTAAAACTTCTAAATAATATATTATATTTTTGTAACTTTGTGATATAATATTTTTATTAATTTCAATAGATGTATACTATCGTATAATCTCAACTAATTTAAATTGTTACAACTTTACAAAATCCTATTAATTTGTGTTGTTTTTTTAAATTGAAAACATTAATGCATAGTATATTTATGTTCCTTATATTATAATTTTTTATTTTTTAACGATTTTATAAATTTATGCATACATATATATATATATGTTAAATATAATTTATATAAGTGTTTATTAATAATTTTATTAATTATTTATGTAGAATTTTATTATCTATTCAAATTTTCCTCTAATTTTTCTAATTCATTTTAATTTTTATTATATATTTAACAAAAAATTAAAACCGGGCATGACGGATCGGGTAGTGACAGAGTCGAGGAAAAACGGACCTAGCCTGACCCAAAAAATAAAAATCAGGCTTGGACATCAGAAAGGTATGGCGCGGCCTAAAATTCCTTCCAGACTGCCCAGCCCTCCCGCCCATTTGGTCACCCCTAACTTCTTTGCAATTTGACATTCCCCTCTACACATGCGCTTCCCAGAGGTAACTGCACAACGATTGCATCCCGTGGCTGAATCAGATCGATTCTTTCATAAACCTTCCTAAAAACTCTAAAAATCATTTCCAAATTCCCTAAACAATTCTTTCGTTTGTTTGTAAAATGGGCAAATCTGTGTACAACGACTGCATCCAGTGCAGAATCGGATCGATTCTTTCAAAAACCTTTCTAAAAACTCTATGTGCACAACGAATGCATCCAGTGGCAAAATCAGATCGATTGTTTCAAAAATATTCTTAAAAACTCTATGTGTACAATGACTGCTGCATCTAGTGGCAGAATAAGGTCGATTCTTTCTAGAGCAGGTACGCAATTTTACACCCCATTTTGTCGTTATGATCTAGAATTTTATGTTGCACGACCATTGATATCATGTTTTTTCTAAAGTTCTTTTTTTGTGCTACTAATTTGCAGCACGATGGAGACTCACAGTTCTATCCCAAGTGGTACAACCGTACGTCGACCTGTGACCAGAAGTATGACCGCGATGTGCCAAAAATGACACCAACAAAGGTGTCAAATTCTTTTAGACGATTTTTAATTCTATGTATGTAGATAGTGAGGAGTCTCTAGTTTTTTATTTAATTACAAATTATACAAAAAGATAATATATTATATAAAGTTACTTATTTTATTAAATCATATTATATAGTGTTACAAATACTAATATAATATACATCATTTTATGAAAATTAAAACTTCCAAATAATATATTATATTTTGTAACTTTGTATAGTATAATATTTGTAGAAATTTCAATAGATGTATAATATCGTATAATCTCAAGTAATTTAAATTGTTACAACTTTACTACTTTTCAAATCCTATTAATTTGTGTGTGGTGTAATTGAATACATTAATGTATAGTATATTTATGTTACTTTTATTATAATTTTGTATAAACTTTAACATTTTTATAAATCTATGCATACATATATATATATATATATATATATTCTATTTACTTAGCAAATTTTAACCTACACATCAACTAATTTAAATTATTATTACTTTTAGTTTTTTTATGTTTTATTTGTTTGTGACTTTTGTAAATTAAAAGCATCGTATAGTAAAATGTATAAAAACTGTATTAAAGTAAAGATATATAAACACACACATATATATATACACAATTTACTAATTTAAATTATTATTACTATATTTTTTCGAATTTGTGAATTTTAACGAACATATGTACTAATTCAAATTATTAATACTTGTACTCTATTTTATAATGTATTAATATGTGTGAAACTTTTAAACGTAAAAATATTATAAGTATAATAAATGTATTATGTCATGTATACCTTATATGACAAAATAATATACATCATTTTATGAAAATTAAAACTTCTAAATAATATATTATATTTTTGTAACTTTGTATAATATAATATTTTTATAAATTTCAATAGATGTATACTATCGTATAATCTCAACTAATTTAAAATGTTACAACTTTACAAAATCCTATTAATTTGTGTGTTGTTTTTTAAATTGAAAACATTAATGCATAGTATATTTATGTTCCTTTTATTATAATTTTGTATAACTTTTAATGTTTTTATAAATTTATGCATACATATATATATGTTAAATATAATTTATGTAAGTTTTTATTTATAATTTTATAAATTATTTATGTAGAATTTCATTATTTATTCAAATTTTCATCTAGAATTTTCTTATTAATTTTAATTTTTATTATATATTTAACAAAAATTTAAAACCGGGCATGACGGGTCGGGTAGTGACAGAGCCGAGAAAAAATGGACTGGCCCGGCACGGTAAATAAAAAGTCGGGCTTGGACATCAGAAAGGCGTATGACGGGCCTAAAATTCCTTCCAGGCTGCCCGGCCTGTCCGCCCATTTGGTCACCCCTAACTTCATTGCAATTTGACATTCCCCTCTACACATGCGCTTCCCAGAGGCAATTGCACAACGACTGCATCCCGTTGTGGAATCAGATCGATTCTTTCAAAAACCTTCCCAAAAACTCTAAAAATCATTTCTAAATTCTCTAAACAATTCTTTCGTTCGTTTGTAAAATGGGCGAATCTGTGTACAACGACTGCATCCAGTGGCAGAATTGGATCGATTCTTTCAAAAACCTTCCTAAAAACTCTATGTGTACAACGACTGCATCCTGTGGTAAAATCGGATCGATTCTTTCAAAAACCTTGTGTAACATCCCAGTATCCATTGTTATGATATTGTCCGCTTTGCCGCAGCTCACAGTTTTGTTCAGGGTTTCCTAGCCCCAAAAGGCCTCACAACAAGGAGAGGCATCCCCACCCTTATAAGGAGTGGTTCGTTCTCCCCTCCAATCGATGTGGGAGGTAAACCTCAAGGGTATTACACTCCCCCCCCTGGGAGCCCAGCGCCCTTGCGGGCCACATGGCACACCAACCTGGGTCTGACTCTGATACCATCTGTAACATCCCAGTATCCCACTGTTGTGATATTGTCCGTTTTGCCGTAGCTCACAGTTTTATTCTCGGGGTTTCCCAGCCCAAAAGGCCTCACAACTAGGAGGTATCCCCACCCTTATAAGGAGTGTAATACCTTTGAGGTTTACCTCCCACATCGATTGGATGGGAGAATGAACCACTCATTATAAGGGTGGGGATACCTCTCCTTATTGTGAGGCCTTTTGGGGCTAGGAAACCCTGAGAAAAAAATTGTGAGCTGCGGTAAAGCGGACAATATCACAACAGTGGGATACTGAGATGTTACATATGGTATCAGAGCCAGACCCAGGTCGGTGTGCCAGTAAGGCCCGCGAGGACGCTGGGCTCCCAAGGGGGTGGAGTGTAATACCCTTGAGGTTTGCTTTCCACATCGATTGGGGGGCATAACGAACCACTCCTTATAAGGGTGGGGATACATCCCCTTGTTGTGAGGCCTTTTGGGGCTAGGAAACCCCGAGAACAAAACCGTCAGTTACGGTAAAGCGGACAATATCACAACACTGGGATACTGGGATGTTACACATGGTATCAGAGCCAGACCTAGGTCGATGTGCTAGTGTGGCCCGCGAGGGCGCTAGGCTCCCAAGGGGGGTGGAGTGTAATACCCGTGAGGTTTACCTCCCACATCGATTGGAGGGGAGAACAAACCACTCCTTATAAGGGTGGGGATACCTCTCCTTGTTGTGAGTCCTTTTGGGGCTAGGAAACCCCAAGAACAAAACCGTGAGCTGCGACAAAGCGAACAATATCACAACAATGGGATACTGGGATGTTACAACAACAGTTGAAGTAAGTTAAACAACACATGTGGATCATGTTCAGGCACCAGCTGCCCCTGTTTAACAGACAAATGCCAAATGCAAATGATGACATGCAATTACTGTTGTGTGTAATCTAATTCAAAAACTAATAGGAAAAAATGGTTGCACAACATGTAACACCTCTACCGCTAATCCGATCATTAACCACAAATCGTCTCGTTCATTATTACATTCGCAGGGGAAATACCAACACAACGGTGGGTGATAGAATGTCGTTAGCCAACCATGTGACTAACAAGGCCTAATCTAAATACAGTCACGGTCTGATGGACCGGAATTCCCGAGTACATACACAATACAATCATTCCATTTCCAAACCAAGTCATATACAATCCTCAATTTAACACTATACAGAGTCTATTAAAATCTAGTGCCAACAACAGTTTCGGTCTTACTCTATTAACAATTACAATTGTAATTAAGAAAAACTACCCATGCAATAGCAGCAACCCCGTCCTACTCTTGAACGTTAATCAGCTCCAATGTACCTGAAAAGTAATGGATGGCCCCAAAAGGGCTCAACATACATTGCTGACACGGTAATCGTGCAACCCGCATGCTACCGGGCCACACTCAACTAATTGTCATCTGAACATGCGATTGATTTTATTTGAATCAAAACATGAGATGTTGTAAACACACAACATGCTCGCACTCAACACAAGTATTCAACAATGGAACACAATCAACAAGGTTTGCATATCAAGTTCGTTAGATTATTTACCTTGTACTCTAGGCCTTGAGTATCTCTATCTCAAGTTAGGCCTCATTCAGCTTAGTTAATAACTTATCCATTTTCATCGGATAGTTGGTATTTGTTCTCTTAGATCTATAGACACCCTTTGGTCTCGATCTTGTTTCCTTGATTATTCTACTCCTGAATAATTCTTAAGTCAATTCACTTGACCTCCGGTCAGAGACACTCTCAGTTCTCACCGCCGGGCTTTTCTCATACTTACCCGCAAACCACTCCAGGTCGGATAGCTAGGGTAAAGTCTCTTAGACCTCCGGGCAGAGACGCACATATAGATCTCACCCCGGGCTTTCTGGTTCTAGTCTTACTTCCCCGGTTTTGACCCTACCGGGTCTAGCATAGTGGGAAGGTTCAACTAGAAACCGGAACTACTCTCTTAGTTCCTCTTTTTCACATGCGTCTGAATCTCTATCGGACTTCTCACATTCCTAATTACTCCTCTCCTCGGAGTCATAATATAATCATGTATATTAGTCTAGAAGCATCACTCTTGATGTCATCTAATAAACTTAGGGAATTTTCTTGAGTTCTTCTATTCTCATATTTAAGGGTTGCCCCTATGTTACCAATACTTAGAAGTTTGGTTACAGTCTCTTGTTGGTTCGAATCCTCACGTAGGAGGTCGACTAGCCATTGAAAGTGTAACACCCATACCGCTAATCAAGTCATTACCTCTTAACCCGTTTCATTTATTAATACCAAAGCAGCGGAATTCTTTCTCCAACCGGTGGGTGATACAATGCCATTAGTCACCCACGTGACTAACAAGGCCAAATCCAAATCCAAATCCAAATTACAATATCGGTCTGATGAACAAGTATACCGAGTAATCAATCAATTCTACTACATTACATTCCTTTACAGATTCAAATATCAATACAATCCTCAAATCAATTCTATACTGAGTCTCTACAATTCTCAAGCTTGCCGATATCATTTCGGTCTTACAGTACAACCTTTACAATATACAAATGTTCCTAATCAACTACCCATGTTCAACCGCCATCCGCGTCCTACACTCGAACGGTAATCAGCTGCAAGGTACCTGTAAGTAAAAACGGTGCCCCAAGGGGCTCAGCGAATTGCTGGTATGAAATTCGCATACCCCGCCTGCTAACGGGGGTACGCTGACTACTTTGTCGAAAACATGCGATTCATTTTAATTCAATAATCATGCTCGCATTCAAAGGCATTCAACAAGGAATACAATAACAACTAACATAACAAGTTTGATAGTTAGTATTAACTTACTCTTAGGCCTTGAGGGTTTCTACCTCACTATGCCTTTGTTCCTTATTCATTATCTTACCCATTCTCTTGGGTTACTCTTACTCAAACTTTCTTATTCTCAACCTCAATCTCAAATTCTCAATTTCTCAACTCAAACTCAATTTCTACACTTCTCAACTCAATTCTCAAATCTCTCAAGTTTCAACTCAGTTCTCAATTCTCAAATCTTAAGTTCTCAAATCTCAATCTCAAATTCTCAAAGGGATACCTTTTAAGTCATTACCCATGACCTCCGGGCAGAGTCATACATAAGACTCACCACCGGGCTTTCAAATACAAGTCGTACTTCCCCGGTTTTGACCCTACTCTAGGTCTAGCATGGTGGGAAGGTAAGACTATCAAACAGAACCATACACCTAGTTCCTCAAATTCACAAAGTCCGTTTCTCTACCGGACTACTCAAATTTCCAAAACTCCTCTCTCGGAGTTATTTCACAATCTCATAGATTAGCCTAGAAGTATCTCTCTCGATAACATCTATTAACTTAAGGAAATTTCTCAATGTCTAGTATTCTCAGATTTAAGGGTTTCCCCAACTTGTCAAATACTTTTAGGTTCGGGACATTTTCTCAATATAGGTCGATTCCTCACATTGTAGATCGACTAACTTTTAAAGGAGTTTGACGGTCCTTTATATGTCTTTTACTTTTTCATAAGTTATTTTCTTAGAACTATCATCATCCTCTAAGTAGAGGTTCATTATATCTTTCCACTGTTATTTGTTTCGTGGACTACTTCAATTCGGTAATCTAACCGTTATCGGGAGCTTACTACCATGTACAACTCTCTCACGTTCTAGTGAGTTCATAGGTTTGCATTATCGTTATTCTTGATTCGTTAGTTTTTGTGTGTTTCCACGTTTTCGTTAATTTGTGAATGACTCTTCCTACGAGTCTCTAATCAAGCAATACTCATCCACGAGTCGGTCTACAACACTAAGTTAGACCGCACATTCATTCAGGTATGTTAGTTCATACATCATGCATCAAGACATACATATCAAATGCAATAAATCATTTTCATGCTTTTATCTTGATTAAGTCGGCACACAAGCACACAAATCAGTGTAATCCCGGTAGCATACGGGGCATGAGAAAATCATACCTTACACCATGGTTTAACTTTATCATGTCACCTCACATTGCTCGGTTCACACTTGATCCTATGATAATGTTTCAAACATTGCTATTAATATCAAGCTCATACGGTACGTAAACTTATTACTCTCGTACTTACCCCGTTGTCCCGTTACCTTAGGTTTACTCAAGTGTACTTAAGTTTCTCAATTTCCTCATTCACTTCTAGCACTTGTTTATACTTCTTAGGACCTTTACAAGTAACCAAACAACTCGTAAACATCATCTAAAACCAATACCAATCAATCCCCCATCATTAGGACCCTTAAAAACACTCTCGGGACAATTCTGGAGGTGGTCCGGGACTTGGTCCAGACCCTAAGTCCCAGACCAATTAAGAACCAAACTTTCGGCACAAAATAAGGGGTGGTTCGGGACCTTGTACCCAGCCTAAGTCCCGGACCAAGCTGTGGTGCTAACTCTCGGCATGATTTTTTAAGGTGGTCCGGGGCCTTGTTCCCAACCTAGGTCCCGGACCCTGCTAAAACCTGCTACTCTTGTAATTTTTCAACTCCAAATCAACCCTAATCTACACCTAATCATTCCCTAATCTTTCCACATGTTTTCTACATGTTTAAACACCTTAAAACACTCTTAAAACCTCTTCAAATCATTGGTCCAATCCTTACCCCAACTCTTGTTCAATTCCACTAATTTCAATTCCCACTTTTCCCCTTTTTCTCACTTGTGCATTTCTAAGTTTCTTCTTGACCATTTGCACTTCTTTTCTCAATCACTTGACCATACCCACTTCATCTTAGGCATTCTCCTTTCTAGTTCCCAAAGTCTATTCATTTCCTTCAAGGCTTTACAACCTAGTTTCTCTCCAAACTCCAAGGCACTTATACACTATTTTGCTATAGATTTTACACACTTAATTCAAGCCTTACACCATCATCCTAAGGTGGTTAACTAATCCAATTAAGCCTCTTACAACACCTAGTAATTCCCTAGGTTATTCTCTCCCATAACAATGCCTAAAACACTTTATTTCTACTAAAATTTTGCCATAGTTTGCCTACAATCCTAACATTCCCCATTTGCACCATTTATCACCTAAATTATTTCAAAACTAACCACACCCATAAAGGGTCCTACCATGACACAAGCTCAATCAAAATTTCACCAAAATCTCTTCAAACAACAATATCAATATATATTCAAGTCATTTGGCTCCAAGGCCCTCAATTCAAACATCAATTCCACAAATTCCTCCTAGTCACAATCAAACACAATTTTGCTCCAGATTTTGTTTCATCTTTTATTTCCCCATCCCAAAATTCCTAAAGCATTAAGATAGTAGTTAAGGTAAGCTTTTTACCTTAATCTTCCAAATTCCTTTTCAATTCTCCTCTTCTCTTCCTCTACCCATTTTCGGTAAAGTGGGCAATGTATTTGCCAATGCTCCAGCTCAACATTCAAATAAAGGAATGAGTCTAAGTAAAACACCCAACTCATCAATTAGAAATGCTTAAGGCACTAAGATTGGTCATTACCTTGGAAACCCTAGAAATGGGTTTTTGCCATGAATCAAAGGAGGAGCCCCAATCCACCATTGGAGGTTTGAATGGATGCTCAACAAAGAAAGAAACAAGGAATTAAAAGGGGTGAAAATCGGTCAAGACAAAGGATGGAGAAAAATGAGGTTTTCCTTGGAACTTTTTACCTTGAATGAAAGAGGGGACTCCAAGCTTCAAGAAAATGCCATTTTCTTCACAAATGAGGGTATACTCATGGAGGTCAACTATCTCCTTTGAAGATTTTGAAAAGAGAGAAAGATAGAGCTTGGTGAGAGGAGCAAAAATATGTGGTTTATTTTTTATTTGGAGCTTGGATGTAGCTTGGGCAAGCAAGAGAATGTGAGGAAGCCATAGGAGCTCTTGAGGAAGCTCAAAATCGGCAGCAGCAGAGGGAGGAGGAGGGAAATCGGCTGGGAAGAATAAGGGAAAGAGAGAGAAAAGAGAAGTGAGAGGAGGAGAGAGAGAAGGGATGGGTCCCTTTCTACTTTTTGCTTTTTCCTTATTTGTTCCTTTTCTCTTCTTTCTAATAGTCTAGCTCATTAAGAGAGAGCTGATTTATTTAATAAAACCGGCCCTCTATGTACACATAATCTGGAGCGCTTTTCGTCTTTTACAAGAAACGCTCGTTAATTTACCCGGTTTGGCACTATTCACTAACCGGGCCCGTTTTCTGGATTTTTCTCGTTTCTTTAATTTTAATGGTTCTTAAGCTTCCATTAATGTTCAATTATATTTATTTGATTGACTATAATTTTTACGGGTCCATTTGACCACACAAAGTCACGTTTTCGGGTTTTCTCGAAAAACGTGCTCTAAGACTTCATTAGCATTTTAAATCCATTTTACGGGTCCGTTTTCTTCGAGAATTGTTCCCGTATATCAATTAGGCATAAATAAGCCTTAGGAATCCATCTCGGACCCTAACCGAGGTCGTATTCCACCTATGGTCACGTAACAATTATGCTTTTAAGCGTTTTCTCTTTTCTTTTGGATTTATTTTCTTCATCAAAATTCTTTAGGCACTATTAGGCCCTCAATTACCATATTAGAATTATTTAATCACCTTTTTTAGGTTTGGGGTATTTCAGAAAGGGAGTTTAATGGTCCTGTATATCTCATTTCACAGTCAAGTGAGTTCATAATGTTGAACTATCGTTATTCTCTAGTTGAGATTTCTTAAGTGTTTCTCCACATTTAGTTATTTTGTGTATCGACTCTCACTACGAGCCTCTAACTAAAGGTTATTTTATTGTGAGTTCGACAATAATACTCAGTGACTTCACAGCTCAAACAAGGTTGGTTAGTTCACACAACAGGCATCAAGATATCAAATGCAATAAACGTTTTCATGCATTTATCTTATTAGGTCAGTGCATATAAACAAATAGCACACAAGCCGAGTGTAAGTCGGTAGAACACAGATTGCAAGAAAACCATACCGTTCACCAAGGAATTACTCTAGCGTGTCGTCTCACGCTCCTCAGATAATTCTCGAACAATTGGTAACATTCCAAGCGTTTCTATTAATGTCAAGGCAATACGGAATTTAAACGACTAATGTGCCCGTAATTAACCCCGTTGCCCCTTTAACCTTAAGTTTACTTATGTGATCATAAGTTCTCAACTTTTACATTCAATCTTGCACTTGTTTATACTCCTAATGTTGAGACATAAAAGTGTTGCAGAGATAGTCAATCGCCTCAACGGAGTCACTCGTCCTCGAAAAAACACAAAGAACGAGTTTCACGCCAAACTACAAAAGAGTCTGCGCAACTGAAGAAGTACCACAAACTCTTTCATGCCGTTGCGAATATTAAGGAGCGAATCCGTCAACACGCCAATGCTCCAACGGTCATAATACTACCCCAGTTGACTCCGGAGTTTGCGGCCCAAGTCAGACGTGAAATACCTGAAGATGTTTTCCACTAAGTTAGTTCTAACAATTTCGGAACTGACTCTTTCGAGCCGTTGCCCTTAGAACCACTATAAATAGTCATGTAATAGTTAGTTTATTCTTATGCTTTCAAGAGAGAAATATTCCAAAGATTAGAGAGAGAGAACTGCCATTGTAATTCAAAGAGAGAATTCGTACCAAATTAGTTAGTGCATCTAGATAGACTCTTTCTAGGAAGATCCTAGTTTTACTACACTTACCATTGAGCTGATCAGAAAGTGTATTGGGTGAGTGAGTGAAAAACCACGAAGTATATCTTAAAGCCAACCTCACCAGCAAAATTTCTGAGTTAACTGAGGAACTCGAGATCTCAAAGGGTCTCATGTATACTTTGAGAGATGAAGATGGGGAACACAAGACTATCTCTTGCTCACTTAGATTGGACTTACAAGACTCACGGCGCCGTGTTGATTCCCTTCAAAAGAAACTCGACGACACCAAAAGTCTTAGCCAATCCAACCAAAGCGAGCAAGAAGAGTCACTCACTCTGATTGACTCCCTCAAGCATGATCTTACTATCTTTACCGATAAATGTTGTTCTCTTCAAAATGAGTTAAATGCTTCAGAATCCAAAGTCATATCTTTAAACTCTTCTGTCAAAAATCTCACTCAAAACCTGAAAGAAAAAGAACATGCACTCTCTCTCAAACCAGTCAAATTCATCAAACAAGTCACTTCCTCCGAATTACCTGAGTGGGCTAACTCCAAAATCAAGAAAGTCAGTCGAGATCGTGATGATTTTCGCAAGAAAGTAGAACAACTCTGTAAAGAGATTGTCAATCTGCGATCTGGAGTTGGATCCACTCAATCCAAGCCAAGTGGCATAATGGTAAATTTGACATCCCAAAAAATATGTCCAAATCCAACAACAAAGCCAAGCGATAACAACAAAAAGAAAATAAAAAATACGTTAATCTTCCTCCTACTAAGATTTGCGGTTACTGCGGGAGCCTTGGACATAGGGACAGTGCTTGCGATAAATTGAATAAAGATCTTTCGTTCAATCTCAAACGAGTCAGATTGATTCTTGAAGCTAGAGAAGAGTTAAAAAAATCTGGCTCGAAAAGGGAACCCAAGTACATCTGGGTTCCCAAGACTAACAAATGATCTCATGTTTGTAGGTGAAGGCGAATGAAGACTGCTGGTACCTAGATAGTGGATGCTCTCGTCATATGACTGGAGATCCAAATCATTTCAATTCACTTTCATCCTACAAAGGAGGTAAGGTTACTTTTGGAAACAACAACCAAGGTGAAATCGTGGGAGTTGGCTCTGTAGGTAACCCCTCTAGATTTAAAGTTGATGGAGTCCATCTGGTCACTGGACTTCAACACAGTCTGTTAAGTATTTCTCAAATTTGTGATAGATTCAATTTGGTACTTTTCTCTTCTTCAGATTGTAAAGTTTTTGATGAGCGTACAGGTTCTTTAAAAACCATTGGACGCAGAGAAGGAAATCTCTACAAAATGTGCTTAAACTCAATCAATCCAGATGACCAAGTCTGTCTAAATGTGCATTCCAAAAATTCACTGTTGTGGCACACCAAACTTGGT
Source organism: Limonium bicolor (assembly GCA_023374045.1). Lineage (NCBI taxonomy): Eukaryota > Viridiplantae > Streptophyta > Magnoliopsida > Caryophyllales > Plumbaginaceae > Limonium > Limonium bicolor. The sequence continues at coordinate 17,606 of JAIOTZ010002003.1, forward strand.
CACGCACATCACCGGCTGCTGAATAAGCTCAAGAGTAAGGATCTGGGTGATTGGTTTACCCGATACAAATTTTGACACAGACTCCGTCTGTGAAGCGTGCATAAAAGGTAAACACGCCCGGTCGTCCTTCAAAAGTAAGTTAACTCTCTATACTAGCTCTTCGTTAGAATTGCTCCACATGGATCTTGTTGGCTCCATGCGTACTCAAAGTAGAAGTGGTAAGAGGTATATTCTGGTCATAGTTGATGATTATTCTAGATGGACTTGGGTAATCTTTCTGTCTGCTAAGGATGAAACCTTTACGGAGTTTGTCAAACTCCATAAAGTACTTAACAACAAATTCTCATTTACGTTGAAAACCCTAAGAACAGACCAGGGCATTGAATTTTGCAACAAGTCGTTTGATGAGTTTTGCAGAGATAACGGAGTCGATCATCAAGTTTCATCCGCAAGAACTCCAGAGCAGAACGGAGTCGTCGAATGAAAAAATAGGACGTTGGTCGAGATGGCGCGTACCATGCTTATTGATAGTCAACTAGCTCCATCATACTGGGCAGAGGCTATTAACACAGCATGCTATGTGCTAAATCGCGCCTTGATCCACCCTTTTCTTCACAAGACTCCTTACGAACTTCTCCATCAACGCAAACCAAATCTTATTCATCTTAGGCGTTTCGGGTGTAAGTGCTATATACATAATAATGGTAAGGACAACTTGGGTAAGTTCTCTCTCAAGAGTGATGAAGGCATATTTCTTGGTTACTCTTCTAAAAGCAAAGCTTATCGTGTTATAAATCTGAGAACTCAATGTTTAGAAGAGAACCCCCATGTCAAGTTCGATGAGTCTCACAACGTTGGCTCATCTTCTGATCAACTTGACTTTGCTCCAGACGATTTTCTCACTGACCCACACTTCATCACCGTCCCTATAAGCAGACTCCAAGACTCCCAGTCCATACCACATGAAGACTCCCCAGGAAAGAAAAGCCATACCTCAGACTCCACTGACACTGACAATAACTCTGACACACTCCATCCTCAAAATTTGGATTTTGACTCCACCGACAAAGACACACCCTCTCCTGCTTCACATCGATAGTTCCAACAAAAATCAGCCCACCCTCCTGAAAACATAATATCCAACCCACATTCAGGTGTTCAAACACACTTTCAAGCTATGCAAAACCTATGTGCCTTTGATGCCTTCCTCTCCAGTACTGAACCGCGAAATGTAAAAGAGGCTTTTCTAGATAGTGATTGGGTCACCGCTATGCAAGAGGAACTTAATTCCCTCCAAAGACATGTTGTATGGGAATTAGTTCCTCGACCCGCGCATCAACAAACCATTGGTACTCGTTGGGTCTTTCGTAATAAACTTGATGATGCAGGACAAGTCTTCAGGAATAAAGCTCGTGTGGTTATTCAAGGCTACAATCAAGAATAAGGGATTGACTATGATGAAACCTTCGCACCTGTAGCACCTCTTGAAGCAATTCGCATGTTAATTGTGTTTGCTGCATTCAAAGGTTTTACATTGTATCAAATGGACGTCAAGACGACCTTCCTTCATGGCTATATTGATAGAGAAGTCTATGTCGAGCAACCCCCAAAGTTCACAGACTCTGTCGAGATCATAAATATGACCTAGACTACTTCTAGGTAATTGCGTAAGACCTCGAAGGCAGCTATATAAAATGTATTCTCCATAAAACTAAGAGTATATCATGGGAAATGATTAAGACACTTAATCCTATGAGAGAATTGGTATGTGATGAGGGGAGAAAATCTAGTGTAGTTTACGAACTACCTGGTTGTGCATTTGTGATCACTGAGTGGATACCCAATCGGGTCCCGCTCTAGAAAATTCCAACGAGCCCACATATATCGTTGGTTAGATGGTACATGCTGTTGGTACACGGCTACAGCCTGTTTATGGACGCCTTATTAAGGCACAGTGGAAGACCAGGGGCCCCCGGACCTCTGGCAAACATGAACACCTTTGTGTGTATGGGTGGACTAATGTCCATTTAAAAGATTAATTCGGGTTGTCCTAACATGACACCCAACTGGTGATGTGAGTAAACGTGGTGATGTTTGATGGAGCCTTGAAGGCCAAATATTAATACAAGTGTGAATACCGTTCGCTAAAAGCGGTTACACACTTTATTGCATTTTTCGATATCTTCGTTTATGCAACTATTGCTTGTGAAATGTAGTGATTGTATTGGTTGGATGACTCTGTGGTTATACATGATATTTACAGTATTTATTATAACTGTAAACCGGACAATCATGTAATCAACCTAATATCAAGATGGTTAAAATGACTAAGTGACCAATAGGGTCTGAATGCATACCTAGCATACTCAGCGTTTATCGCTGAGCCTCCACGACATTTTGCAGGATGTTGATCACGTGGAAGCCGAAGTGCGGGACCCGGGTAGTTAGGGTTTTTGTTTTACTTACTGCACATGGAATTCATTTTGTATAATGATGTTAGACTTCGGATTGTACGATGATACTGTTGTATACATTCGGGATTGGGTAGACGCTCACTTGTCGACGGTTATGATTATGGAATTAGTATGATGTATAGGCATTTATCGCGTTATCACTACGGTTTAGTATCATTGTTATGTTGTTATTATATTTAGTTCTCCTTCGTTACTCGCATGGGCGAGTAATGGCAGGTGACACCCGAGTGAGGATGATTATTGTTGTTTAAACTTCCGTTGTAAGATGTCTTTAATTATGCTACGAGATGGATTATTGCGTGTTTATCGAGAGGGGTGTTACAGGTTTCTTTGCGCAGCGAGTCCGGTAGTGCTAGTTGTTCTGCTCAATGTGGTCGGGCTATTTTTCAACCCCGATTTCTCTTGTTTGTCATTGCGATTGTCAAGCGATTCTATTTTCAGGGCTGCTAGGTTGACACTGTTGGTTTTTTTTTTGGATAATTTTGTGGAGTAGGTAGCCGAGCTGCCGATCCGAATTTCAGTAGTCTTCTGGAGTAACGGGTTTTGGCGTAAGGGATTTGAAGTTACCCGGTTATTCCAGGTCTAATGAGCAGTTTATCCCTCAATTATAGGGGATTGGGACACCCAAAAGCTATTTCATGGGTGAAGAGTTTGATAAGAAAACTCAATCCGGACATCGTTTTCTGCAATGAAACTCACAAATCTCATAAGATATGGAGAAATTTTTTGATCTATTCCCTCTTTATCTGGGGATAGCGGTAGCCAGCAGAGGTAGAAGTGGGGGCCTGTGTCTTATGTGGAAAAATTCCATAGGGTGTTCGCTTTTATCTCAATCTCAACATCATATTTCAGTTGTTATTTCTCTTCCGGGAGATCTCCAGTTCGTCTTTACAAGGTTTCATGGGTGGTTTAACTGGACCCTTAAGCACCTATCTTGGAAACTTCTTCTTATTAGCAAACAAGTTAGCTTGCCATGGGTGATAGCGGTTGACTTTAATCAGATTTTGTTTGCCTCAGAGAAGGTTGGGGGCAGGATTAGACAGAAGGAGCATATGTCCCCTTTTAGAGATGCAATCGCAGAGTATGATCTCCACGACGTTGGCTTCTTTGGAGAAAGCTCTACCTACATTAACTGTCGGGAAGGCGAGTTTAACTCTCATAGTAGACTGGATATAGTCTTCTGCTCTTCGGAGGGGCTACAGGTTTTTCCTAATATTTCAGTGGAGCATTTGCCACGTGAAGACTGACCATTGTCCGCTTTTTATTCAGTTTTTTTGTAAACACAAAATCCCAGCTAAAGTTTTCAGATTCAAAAATGGTTGGTGTCTAGACCCCAAGTGTGCAGAGATAGTGGCTGACGTATGGAGTTCCCATAACTCTGACATTATCACTAGCTTGAGTCAGTGAGTTAAGAAGCTAAGTGAGTGGAAGGGTTGGTCAATTTCAAAAATCAAATGGAAGATTAACAACAAGAAGAAGGAACTTGGTACTATCTCCATCAGTGATAGCTCCATGGGAGCTATTAATAATAGAAAGAGATTATTGTTGGAAATTGAGTTACTAGCCGTTCGTGAAGAAATCTGGTGAAACAAAGATCGAGATATACTTGGATTAATGAAGGTGACAAGAATACGGGCTATTTTAATTCTAGAGCTTCTTCTATTAAGAGGACCAAAGAGATCTTTGGTCTTATGGGCCCAGGGCAAACTATGCATTATTCTTGGCATAGTATCGAATCCATTGCAAGGGAGGAAGCTAAGTGAGTGGAAGGGTTGGTCAATTTCAAAAATCAAATGGAAGATTAGCAACAAGAAGAAGGAACTTGGTACTATCTCCATCAGTGATAGCTCCATGGGAGCTATTAATAATAGAAAGAGATCATTGTTGGAAATCGAGTTACTAGCCTTTCGTGAAGAAATCTGGTGAAACAAAGATCGAGAGATACTTGGATTAATGAAGGTGACAAGAATACGGGCTATTTTCATTCTAGAGCTTCTTCTATTAAGAGGACCAAAGAGATCTTTGGTCTTATGGGCCCAGGGCAAACTATGCATTATTCTTGGCATAGTATCGAATCCATTGCAAGGGAGTACTTTTAATCCTTGTTCTCTTCTTCTCGGCCCTAGGCGGATAGAGATCTTACTACGGCAGTGGAGGGTCGTCTTAATGCAAGATTTGTTACCGAGGTTGCCAGACCATATTCCAGAGATGAAATTATTCCAGCTGTTAAACAGCTAGGTTCTAACAAAGCTCCTAGTCCTGACGGATTTAATGGCAAATTCTACACCACTTTTTGGCACATTATTGGTAACCAAATTATTGATGCGGTTATGCCGATTCTAAGAGGACAGCCCCTCCCAGATACTTTGAATGACTATTTTATCACTCTTATTCCAAAGATGGTGGGAGCGACTGATAGCGATAAATTCAGAGATCGCTCTCTACAATTTTGTGTATAAGATTGCCTCCAAGACCTTGGCTAACACAATTCAGCACATCCTCCCTCATCTCATCTCTCACAATCAATCTGGATTTGTGAAAAGTAGACTTATCACGGATAATATCATTTTAGCGGGCGAGCTTCAACACTTCTTAGAAAAGAATCAAGCTGTTAAGAATGGTTTCTTTGCGCTTAAATTAGATCTAAGCAAAGCTTATGACATATTAGAGTGGTCCTTTCTCCAGGAGGTGCTCTCTTCGATGGGTTTTCCATTGAACTGGATCAACCCAGTCTAACTGTGTCCGATTAGTTAGATGCTCCATCCTCATCAATGGTAAACCAGGTAAATCATTCATTCAGTCAAGGGGCATTAGACAAGGTGACCCTTTTTCCCCCTTCTTATTCATTTTGGCTCAGGAAGTGCTAAACGAAGAATTGTAGGATAAAACTATATATAAAAGAATAAAATAATAAACTAAACCTACAACTCTACTACGGGTAGCAAATAAAAACCCGGTCGGAGTATAGTGTAAATATATTACGACCGAGAGTATCGTACCCAAGGGACTTATAGAAAATTAGTCCTAATCCGGTAATAACCTATTCTAAGACAAGGGGGGAAATTGAAATGTTTTCTAATCTAAAAAAACTAACTAAACTATGTGGTAATTACAATGAAATTATCCTTGATCCAGGGTGTGAAACCATCTAAGCATCAATATGAACTTTACACATAAACACAGGCCTTCGAATTAACCAACAACTGAACACGCCGGGTGTCCTGCCGGATACCACTTGCACGGCATATTCAAAGACATTGAATATGCCGGACATCGGCCACCCGGCAGTGCATCCGGCATAGTCATAATGCATATTCTTTCTCCAGTTTCCGAGTAGAAAACAGAAGACTCATCCCTATTAACAAATCGAGCATATATCATGCCACGAAATGAACAAGGAAATGGGGGAAAATGGATTAATTCTCACTCTTACCACTAACCCTTAATTCATAAGAAGAGAGTAGAAAGACCATTAAGAGAGTCTAACCTATCTTACTTGGGACTTGTCTTCCACAAGTAAGAATTGCATGAAGAGAAAAAGAGATCAACCTATTCTCTTTCAATAAGAACCTTACTCTTAATAAACTTGAAAATTATATTAAAGAAATCATATTGTCTACAAGAAGAGTTTCATCCAAACCAAGGACAGAAGGAACTACTACTCAATCACCCATGAATTGAAGAAGGAAATACAAGAAGAAGGGAGAGTTTTGACATAGCCTTCACCCTCTAAATCTTCCTCCAAATCTTCTTCTTCTTCTCTTGAATGGTTGTGTAGCAGTTCTTCAGTCGAAAATGCGTCTATTCTGTGGAGTAAGTGTGTGGAATTATGGTGGAAATGAACACCCCAAAATGTTCAGCCTCTTGCGCCTTTTATAGACAAAAGTTCTTCGGCTGCCGGGTCTCATGCCGGGTCTAAGTCATCCGGCATTGGGATTAAACACGTGCTATTTCCGTAACGGTCGAAACCGCCCTGGCGCGAAAAGTCACTTATGCCAGACATATTCCATCCGTCATCATACCCGGCATCTAATGTTTGGATAACGGTAAATAACCGACATCTATTGGTAGACAGGCGCGTCTTTTGCTTATGCCGGATACAACATACCCGGCACCATGTCCGGCGACGTCCTATTTCTGCTGTGTACTTGCGCCGTGCATGAGAGATCCGGCTTCATATCCGGCAAGGTCCGGTTTTTGATGAAAAACTTGCTCCTTGCATAAAAAACACCAAGAGCATTAGTCTGAACATATAAAATGACTTCTTATAAATTAATGCAAATACTAACTATTCTTATCTTATTTTAACTAATAACACTACAAATCTAGCTTATAAAATATGATAAGTCTACGGCTTATCAAGGCCCTACACTTACCTTTTGCTAGTCCTCGAGCAAAACAAGATTAGAAAGGAGTAATTACTTATGCACAAAACAGATAAACTCTAGAATGAAATGTAGATAAATATTTCCAACTATATGACTCTAATTCATAAGTATCACTTATCTACCTTATTCTATCGAAACATACTAATGGGTATGAAACAAGGAATTTCAAAACCGATCAAAAACTTTTGGGCTAATTTGCATAAGGGATTTGTAATCTCTCCTTTTTCCGGTTTCCATCATTCAGCTCTATTTTTCAAGAGTTTCTGAATGTGGCCAAGACTCTCATCAATGGTTTTATGAATCAGCCCTATTTTGCAAGAGTTTCTGAATCAACCATGATTTTTTCATTGAAGAACGGGGAATTTAGGAGAAAAACAAAAGGAAAAACTCTCGTTTCTTGCTTTTATTCAGAAGCACTTTTGCAACCTCTAGGAATATAATGCTTTTCCTTTGGAAGAAGATTTTTTTCATTCTTTTTTTTTTTCTTCTTCTTTCTTTTGCACAAAAACCCTTTTTAAGATTTTTACCCAAAAGATTTTTCACAATTTGGAAAGAAAAGAATAACACCCATAAGTACATAAAGGAAAGAATTAGGAGAAAGATCATGTACTCATGTTAATAAAGAGAATCAAAAAGCTAAAAACAGGAATCTATAAGTCATTAGAAAGCTTACCTCCTGAGAGAACAAGCTTTTAGTCATTCCTAATCTTATCTCAATCAAAAACATGCAAAAAGTTTAGTAAAACATTGAATAAAACGCAAAACTTATGCATATTATAAAAAAAACTTATTTTTTTAAGGGGGGTCCCTGCCCTACACTTGGCAGGAACACTGTCCCCAGTGTTCGAAAGAAGATGAATAAGTAAAACTCTTTTTTTTTAATAAAACTTGAAACAACCATAATGAAAGCAATTTAAAAACAATAACATAAAATTAAAGGAGAAAAATTAAATTGGAAGAAAGGCTCCCCTG
>JAIOTZ010002004.1:0-25422 GCA_023374045.1 Limonium bicolor
GTAATCAGTTAAATCACCTCCCGGAATCAGTTGGGAGCTGCTATTCACCAGCAAGCAAATGAAGTCTGCAGTCTGGTTCACTTGAAATCCCTCTGTTTGAACAACAACAAAGTCAAGCAGCAGATGCCTTCGAGTACATTAAAGGCTTGCAAACCGCTGCAGAGCATAACCTTACACAACAACCCGATCTCTATGGACGAATTTGAACAGTTGGATAATGCAGGATTTCAAGATTTAAATTGAGGCTGCGTAGGGGGAAGAAATTGGACAAGCAAATATGTTGATTCGTGATGCATGTTGCACATGATGCTGGGAGAGATTTACAACATGAATTGTAATTAATACGATGACTGGAATGCAACTTTGTGGACTGTAATATTTTGGTTTGTCATGTGTGCAATGTGCCTAGTTGAAAAGTTCTCAATCGAAACAAGAATCACTGAATCATACACAACGTGGAAGGATTGCAAAGGAGAGAAATGTCGAGAAACAGGAGGAAGAAGGAGAAACCTAAGCCGGAATAACTCGGCACTCTACCCACACACCCTAACACAACGACTGTAGCAACTTATAACCTAATGACAATGGAAACCGAGCACTGGGGCACTGGGCTTAAGACAGAGCCGGCCCAATACTAACAGAGGGCAAACCAATACGGACTAAGCCCAAACATAAATAACATACATATTTCTAACACCCCCTCTCGAAAACCAGGAGGAAACAGCCTCATGGGTTTTGACAGATTACAGACACATAACAACAAGACCAACCATGCTAACCCTCTTCTAACCTCAACCCCATCTTTCTCATCTGTAAAGGGTAAGCTCTTCCAGGCAACAGCTTGGTTAAGACGTCTGCTACCTGATTTCTGGAAGTGACAAACTCAATGATCATCATGCCCTCTTGTAGCTTTTGCCTGACGAAATGAACATCAAGCTCAATGTGCTTGGTTCTTTCATGCAGGACTGGGTTCCTTGCAATATAGATGGCTGCTTGGCTGTCTGATTTCACAGGAACCGGCAGAATTTCTTGGACTCCAAGCTCTGCTAACACTCTGGTCACCCAGCTGAGCTCCGCTGTGACATTCCTCATAGCTCTGTATTCTGCCTCTGCTGAGGACAGAGCCACGGTCGTCTGTTTCTTGGACTTCCATGACAAGGGACTGCCTCCAAGCTGGATAAAGTATCCACTGATAGACCGTCTAGTATTGGGACACCCTGCCCAATCAGAATCGCAGAAGGCAATGAGTTTAAATCATTCCTAGCATTAAAGAACAAACCATAATTTATTGTTCCCTTAACATAACTTAGGACAGGCATAGCTGCCTTATAATGAACATCAGTGGGGTTACTCAGAATTGACTTAAAACTTGAATGCTAAAACTTAGATCAGGTCTGCTATGACCTAAGTAAGAGATTTTACCTACCAGTCTTCTGTACAGAAAAGGATCAACCAGAGGCTTACCATCATCCTTCCTAAGTTTTAAACTAGAATCCAGGGGACTTACAGCTGTCCTTTCATTTGAGCAATCAAATTCCTTCAGTAAATCTATACAATATTTCCTCTGGGACAACACTACCCCCTCTGTAGTATGTAAAAACTGCATGCCCAGAAAATAATTAAGTTTACCCAAATCCTTTATTTTGAATTCTCTGTTCAGACCATGTTTAACAGAATTTATGAGGCCTTGATCATTCCCAGTAATTAAAATGTCATCTACATAGACAACCAGATAACAAGCAAGATCATTTTCAACCTTAACAAACAGGGAATAATCATTTAAGGACTGGGTGAAACCAAAAGACTTAAGAAACACACTGAGTTTATGATGCCATTGCCTTGAGGCCTGCTTGAGACCATAAAGTGACTTATTTAATTTACAAACTTTTCCTGATCCTTCCTCCTTGTACCCTTCGGGCACCTCCATGTATACATCTTCTTCTAATTCCCCATGAAGGAAGGCATTATTAATGTCTAGTTGACTTACTAGCCAATTTCTCTTGGTGGCTATAATAACTAAGGCCTTGATGGTGGTGAATTTTACCACAGGGGAGAATGTCTCTAGGTAATCTATCCCATACCTCTGTGTGTACCCCTTAGCTACAAGTCTAGCTTTGAATCTCTCTACACTACCATCTGCCTTGCATTTAATTTTGTACACCCATTTACACTTAACAGGCTTCACCCCCTCTGGTAAACTGACTAGTGTCCAGGTGTTATTCCTTTCAAGGGCAAGAAACTCATCAGACATGGCCTTTTTCCACCTATGGTCTCTAACGGCTTCTTCAAAACTAACAGGTTCTGTCATTGCATCTAACTCAGTGTGAACACAAGAAAAACTGTGCTTATCAGTAAGAATTATGCCAACAGTTTGTGGCAATTTTCTACTTTCAATTATGCTACCATTCTCATGTAAACTAACATCTTCAGATTCAGGTTCAGCTAAGCAAACATTCACAGAATTAGCATGCACAATTCTATCTTGCAAAATCTGAGAGAAACAATCAGAAGTGTAGTTGGACAGAAACTTATCTTTTCTTGAGTTTGATGAACCCACAATGTAGTCTTCCAAATATCTGGGTGTGCTTCTAGGTCTCTCTGACCTTCTTAATTCTTGTCCTCCTTCACTGAGTCTTGCTTCTGTTGGTTCTCCTCCGGTCTCTTCTGGTATGTCCTCCACACCTTCCAAGATGTCACTCCTGCTATCTTGAAGGTTGCTGCTTTCTTCTCCAGATCCTTCTTGAACTTCTGTTTCATCTTGTACACTAGGCCTTTCTTGTCTTACATTACTCTTAACATGGTCAGTCTCAAACAAAAAATCATCTTCAACAGACATAGAATCCCTTGGGCAACCAGCAGGAATAATTTCAAAAGAATTATCTTGTTTCTGTCTGTAAGGAAAAACTTCCTCGTGAAAGACAACATCTCTGCTGTATACAATTTTATTGTGGTCAATGTCATATAATTTAAACCCTTTCTTATTCTGCCCGTAACCCAAGAAAACACACTTTAATGATTTGAACTGAAACTTATCCTTTTGAGGTTTATTATCATGGGCAAAACAGAGACAACCAAAAACCTTAAGAGAAGAATAATCAGGTTTTTCACCATGAATGATTTCAAAGGGAGTTCTATTCTCAATGCTGGTTAAAGGCATTCTATTTATTAGGTAAGTGGCAGTCAAGATACTTTCCCCCCAAAATTCCTTAGGGAGAGAAGAGTGGAACATGAGAGCTCTAGCTGTTTCAAGAATATGCCTATGTTTTCTCTCAGCCACACCATTTTGTTGTGGTGTGTATGAGCATGTGGTTTGATGTTTTATTCCTTTAAGTCTAAAGAACTCTACTCCAGCATTAGAGCTTCCCAATTCCAATGCATTATCAGATCTAACACATTTGATCCTTTTATTAAATTGCCTTTCTATCATGTTTATGAAACTAATGATGAGGCTTAAGGCTTCAGATTTATATCTGCACAATTGGGTCCAAGTCACACGACTCTTATCCTCAACTATAGTTAAAAAATGTGAGAAACCATCATGAGTTTTCATATTATAAGGACCCCAGAGATCTACATGAATCATATCAAAAACCTCTTTAGTTTTTATAGAGCTGGAAGGGAAAGCTAATCTGTGGCTTTTTGCTCTATTACATGGTTCACAAAGGAAAGAATCGACTGATTGTCTTTCTCTGACCAGACCTAACTTGGAAATTCTCTCCTTAGGTAAATGCCCTAATCTACAATGCCACATGCCTAATGAATTATTACAATTCTGTTTAGGGGAGTGAAACTTCCCTTATTTATTTCTGTACTAAGGCATCTTTGCTCTCCCTTATCACATTCCTTATCAAGGACATAAAGTCCTCTCTGTATTTGCCCAATCTCTACCTCCTCCTTGTGATCACAGCCCTGATAAATGCAGGAACTAGGATTAAAACACAGCCTACCATTCATTTGTCTAGTTAGTTTGCTCACAGAGATAAGCCCAAATTTAAAACTAGGCACAAAAAGGACATCTTTAAGTTCTATCAGTTTATTGACTCTAATATCTCCTATTAAATTAACCGGTTGAGGATGCCCATCTGGCATTCCTACAACATGAGGGGGTTTCAAGGAGAGAGATCTGATTAAATAGGGCTAACTCACCGCACATGTGGTCTGAGGCACCACTATCTATGATCCACTGAGTTTTCTTACCACTAACATTATCAGAAGCAGTAAAACTATTATAAGTATTGCAAGTCTTACTAATTGTAAATTTGGACAGATCCTTACCGATGAATCCACAGTTGGATTCAGCAATTTGGGTCTCTTTGTCCTTGATCTGAGACTTGCTTATGTAAGCAAGTAGCTGATTAACTTGCTCTGGAGTGAGTGTTCCTCCGAGAGGATCCTTGAGTCCTTCTTCCTTTGAATCAGTGACATTGTTGGCTTGAACCTTCCTTTCTTTACCCGTTCGCCATCCCGGTGGAAAACCGTGCTTCTGAAAGCATTTCTCCTCAGTATGTCCCAGCTTGTGGCAGTATGAGCATTGTAGATTGGATCGCTTCCCTCCAGCCGATTGACCACGCCCGAAGTTTCTTCTGCCTTGACTCACGGAGAAGGCCATTGGTGGTTCCGTCTCAGTTGTCGGTGCCGAAGTTAGGGTTTTCTGTCGTTCTTGCTGTATTAAAAGCGAGAAGGCTTGTTCAATGCTCGGAAGTGGGGAAATCATTAAGATATTTTCTCTGGCAGCCCCATATCTATCATTCAGACCCATCAGGAACTTGATTAAACGCTGGTTCTTGATATAGTCCTTGAATGCCTTGTCTGTGGCACAAGAACACACTGGGAGAGAAGCAGCGGTGTCGATCTCATCCCAGACTCCTCTGAGCTTGGCAAAGTACTCTCCTATAGTGTCGTTGCCTTGGAGGGTGTTTACCAGGCGACGCTCAAGATCATACATTTGGGTCGCGTCCACCTGACCGTATCGCGCACATAAGTCCTCCCAAAGTTTTGCTGCTGAGGAGCGAAATAGCACGGAGTCTGCCGGGGATTTTTCTAAGCTCATCAGGAGCCACGACCGCACCATGTTATCACAACGATCCCACGCTTCGGCCTTCACTTCGCAGTCGGTGGGTTTCTTGAGGGTGCCATGTACAAAGACAAGCTTGTTCTTCGACCCTAGGGCGATCTCGACCTGGTGTTTCCATCGAGCGAAACCGGGACCTCCATCGTACTTGAAGGCTAGTGCTTGCCCTGGGCTTTCTGAACTCGCAAGGTATAATGCATCCCCGACCTTGATGATATTATTGCTACTGGCCTCTGCGTCACCCTTCTCCTCATGTGGGTTCTTGTTCTTACCACCGTGTCAGCCATTTTCTATGCGGAATTCAAGAATCGGATTGAAGCGAAGAAGTAAGGGATGGGAGCGGGTTGAAGAAAAACCGATAGAATCAAGAAAATTTGATCGAGCTGGTGATGAAAGAGCTAGGCCCCGTGACCTTCATGCTCTGATACCATGAAAAGTTCTCAATCGAAACAAGAATCACTGAATCATACACAACGTGGAAGGATTGCAAAGGAGAGAAATGTCGAGAAACAGGAGGAAGAAGAGAAACCTAAGCCGGAATAACTCGGCACTCTACCCACACACCCTAACACAACGACTGTAGCAACTTATAACCTAATGACAATGGAAACCGAGCACTGGGGCACTGGGCTTAAGACAGAGCCGGCCCAATACTAACAGAGGGCAAACCAATACGGACTAAGCCCAAACATAAATAACATACATATTTCTAACACTAGTGTGTGTAGGCTCACTGACTTGACTTAGTGTTGTTTTGATAGATCAAACTCTATCTTGTACAGGAACTTCAGCGACGTGGTCAATATCCTCTTAAAGACACCAAAACAATCCTCAAAGAGATCTAAATATTCAATTCCATGATGATCCTACTTACAACCCCCTTCCTTACTTATACTAACATACTTACCAAAACTCTAATCCTATTCAAACTAACAATAAATGCTATTCAAACTTACAATAAATACTAGCAACAATATCTATCCTAATTGAACTAATAATAAAAGCTAAAATTCTTATCCTATTCAAATCTCCAAGTTGCTTCTTCACATCAACTAATGGTAAACACCCATATAACTTCCTAAACTATGTCACTATATTTTTGGCTAATTCTTGAAATGCCACTAAAGAAAAGAAGGTCATGAATTGGCACTATATTTTGGCAAAAGTCCATGAAATGTCATTATGTCATTGACTAGAAGCAAAAAAAAAAAAATACCCCTATTAGTTAACAAAGTACTTTTAAAATTTACAATATGCTCTTAAGTGTTAAAAAATTCACTAAAATTCACAAAAAATTTAAGATAACTATAAAAAATATTTTAAATATTATAAAAAATTATAAAAATATATTAAAATATCATAAAAATGTTCAAAAACATAAATATTTCTTAAATGTTTATCAAAATTAGTCAGTACTATAAAAAAGAATATAGATTTTTAAGCACATAATTTATACTAGTATTTCTACAAATTTAGACCAATATAGTACCATAATTTATACCAATTAATTACCATAATTTTTTACCATACATTTTAAATTATTTTTTCTAACAATTTAGATTACTTATTCAAAATAAATTATTTTATAGTTTTAATTAGTATTTGGAATGTTTTTAATTTATATTCTATTTTGCAGATGAATTTATGACATAATATAATTTACTTTGAATAAATAATTTAAATTGATAAAAAAGGATAATCTAAAAATGTATGGTACAAATTACGGTAGTTAATTGGTACAAGTTATGGTGCTTAGTGGTAGAAAAATTGGTACTAGTCATAATTTTTAACATAATTGATACCAATTTTTCTACCAATTAACTACCATAATTTTTATCATACATTTTTAGATTATCCTTTTTTTTTATCAATTTAAATTATTTACTCAAAATAAATTATATTATGTCATAAAGTCATATGCAAAATAGAATATAAATTAAAAAATTATAATTTTCCTAAAATTAATTAAAATATTTTTTCAATAAATAATTAAATTGAGAGAAAAAATAATTTAAAAATGAATGGTAATTAATTGGTATAAATTATGGTACTATATTGGTCTAAATGTGTAGAAAAATTAGTACAAATTATATGTTTGAAACTCTATATAATTTCTATGGTATTAAACAATTTTCAAAAAAATCTAAGAAATATTTACTTATTTTCAATGTTTTATTATATTTTAATATATACTTTTATTTATTTTTATAATTTCTTAAAAATATTAAATAATTTTTCAGATTTATCTATATTTTTATAGTATTTTAAATTTTTATGATTTTTAGTGATTTTTTTTACACTTAGTGGCATATTATGAACTTTAAAAGCACTTTGTTAACTAGTAGGGGTATTTTTATCTTTTTTGCTTCTGATCAATAACATAGTGACATTTTATAGACTTTTGTAAATATATAGTGGCATTTTGTGACCTTCTATTTTTTTAGTGGCATTTCATGAATTAGCCAAAAATATAGTCGCATTTCATGAAATTTCTCTTTATAGTTTTGATGCAACTCACTTATGTACAGGTCATCCGCACTTACGCTTGTGAAATATAAATGTGTCCCAAGAGTTTTTATTGATAGATGTAGGTTGATTATTGTGTGTCTTGTTAGTGTAGATGGCGTAGTGTGTGTGAGGAAATGCCAACATGCATGATGATTGGTTTGGTTTCATGTCTATGAATCATTTTATTTGTATACCTAAACTGTTAAAAGTGATTTGACTAGATCATGTAAGTATGTTGTGGAAATGTACGTGCTTATTAGCTTGTTAAGGTTAGTGTGTTGATGTGTACATTTAGTTATTAGTAGCATCCACTACCAGGGTGGACAGGGATGTTAAATGTGTCTTCCTAGACCCTGAGGCATATTAACTACTATACTTGTTTCAATAGGTAAAGTTGTTTGCCCTTTTATTTGTAGTATGAAAAGATTTTGTTGGTACAATATGTTTTTGATGTATAATTAACAAAGCTATCCCAACTGTGATAACCAACACTAAAAGCGGGATTGTTGGCATGCTGGTTTTTCCATTATTTCTTCTTCACTCCATCTTGTTGATTTACGATGTTGAACTATGATGCCCAGTAATTGATTATGACAAGACTAGAGGTGACAGTTCAGGTCAATCCATTCAGGTTCGGGTTGATTTTTAATCACCCAATATTCGGTTTGGTTGGATCGGGTCGGATGAGTTCAGTTTATTCGGGTTGAATTTGGCTTATTGAAATTTTGGGTCGGTTTGGATTGGTATGGGTGACGTTCAGTTTGGTTGACTTTAGGCTTGGATGACTTCGGTTTGGGTGACTTTTGGTTTGGGTTAACCTCTGGGTTGCTCAGTTTTTTTGGGACATGGGTCTAATTCGGGTTAATTATTTGGTTATATTCGGTTGATATTATAGAATCCAACAACTTCATAATCATGATATACATAATTTGACTTCAGTCAATCTCAACAACTTGTATCAGTTAGGTCGACACTACCATAAGACTCAAAGGTTTTTTTAAGTATACAACCTAGACATCCAATGAATACCATGCTTGTTTATCATATTTCTTATTTATAGTGTCATTTGCTAAAGCATGATTAATCTATTAAGTTCATTCAAGCCTACAAATAAGTTTGCTTGTAATTTGATTCTATTAAACTCATGAAATCCTTTCCAATATATTCCAGCGAGTGGCGCACAAGATAGTGAGGTGTGGACAACAACGAGCAGGTGCAGGGCGTTATGCCAAGGTACGAGTGCGAGGCACAACATCAACGAATGGTTGGGGCACACGATGTCGCCTGGGCATTGGGTGCACAGAGACGACCTAGAGGGGGGCATGCCACGATGACTCGGGGGGTGAGGCATACGACGACGACCCAGGGGAGGGGTGTGCGGTGACTATCCAAGGGTGGGACATGCAGTGACGGCCCAGGGGTGGGGCGCGTGGTATTGACCCGGGGCGGAAGGTGCACAACGTTGACCTGGACGTAAGGCACAAGGCGTCGAACCGAGTGCTAGGCATGCAATGACGACCAGAGGGTGAGGCGTGCAACGTTGACCTAGGTGCGGGGCAACAAACCGGAGGCGGGCTGCGTGACATCAACCCTAGAGTAGGGCACGTAGTGTCGATTAGGGGTGGGGCGTACGGTGGCAACCCAGGCGCTCGGTGCATGGTAATTTATAAATGTCAAATATCTTAATGTATGTTATCCAATAATACCATATTTAACATAATTCATAGTCTTTATATTAGTCAAAAAAGTTTAATCTCTTCATTATCACCATTATTCCCTATTCTTTCCTCACTCACTATCGTGCCTTAGACCCTCACTGAAATTCCTCGAAATTAAAAATAGTGATTAATTAGGCTAATGATTATTTTAGAGGCTTAATTATGCCTAAATAAACATGTTGGAAAATTCCCAAAGAAAATGGATCCATAAAATGGATTAAAAAACACAAGCGAACCTTAAAGCGCGTTTTTCGAGGAAACCGGGAAAACACAACTTTAAGCGGGTTAAATAGACCCGTAATAATTTTATTCAACCAAATGTCTATAATTAGACATTAGCAAAGGTCTAGAATCAATAAAATTAATTAAACGAGAAAATTCCAGAAAACGGGTTCCTGTTAGTGCAAAGTGTAAAAACTAGAATTTGTGGGGTGTTAGTTGTAATAAGAGCAAAGTAACTTCCCCCATTTGCAATTAAAAAATCAGAAACCCAATTTTTGGGTGTGTGGGACGGCTGGCTAGTCTCTCCCCCTCTTCTTTATTTGCTTTTAAACACTAGAAGACAAATAAAATAAGTAAAAGTAGACAAGTACAAGACTTACCTTTTGGAGTCTCTCTCCTCCCTTACCAGCTCACTCTCCCATATTTTTCTTCCCCCATTCTGAACTTCTCTTCTTCCTCAAGCCAAACAATGGCGATTTTACAAGCTCCAACCAGCTGAAGCCTTCTCTCCTCTTGTTCAAAGCTCTAACCTAGTCCAAATCTAATAAAAACTACACCATTGAACTCCTCTCACTTAGGAGAGTATTTCCCTCTTTTCAAAATCAGAAAAACACCACCTTCATCTCCATGGCTAGAGCTCTCTTTGAAGCTTGAAGAACACCATTGTGACCTCCATCCTCTCCTTGTTGTTAAGGTAAGAAAGGAACCTTAAAACTCATCTTTCTAGCTCTTTCTCTTTAACCTAGAATTTTTCCAGATTTTGAACTCTTGTTACCCCTCTTGCTCCAGCCGGTTTTTGGTCCCTCCAAGAAGTGCTGGAGCTTGTTGTTTTAATGCTCAAAAACTCCACCTAGGAGTTCCAAGGTAATACTCTTTAGAGCTCTAAACCTTTCTTATATTCTAGGGCTGATTTTAGGAGTTAAGGATTTCCTTAAATGCTCATTAGTGTTCCTTGGTATGGGCTGTAGCATTAGAGTTTTAAACTCCCCCATAACCGGTTTGTGAGTCAAGAACAAGAAGAAGGAAAGAAGAAGGAGAAAGGAAAGAAAGGAAGCTAGCAAATTCAAGGTAAATGAATTTATCCTTGAGCTAGTTTTGTAGGTAATGTGAAACAGAATTTTTAATGCCTAAGTATTGTATAACTATAGTAAAGGTAAAACAAATGATGGAAAGGTATTCTAGTATGGATTGTGTTGATGTTTAAGGGCCTTAGAGCCAAGTATTTAAATGATTGTACAATGGGATCATTGTTGAGCTTGTGTAGGAAAATATTGAGTAAGAGATTGAGCTATTTTAGTGTTGTTAATGTCTTGAATAAACAGGGATGTAAAACTGAGTTGTATGAGCAAAATAATGTGGTGAGAATGCTTAGAAATGTAGGGAACCTCTGTCAAAATTTGTCTAGAAACTAAGGGACTTAAGTGTTTTAAGGAGAAGAAACAACCAAGGATATAACTCTAGGTGTGTCTTGGTGTTTAAAATGAGTACTTAACCATGTTAGAAACTAGACTGGGAGAGATAGGTAATGGAGTAGCGTGTGAGGTGAGAATAATGCTAAGAACACTAGTAATGCAATGGTTAAAGAACCATTAAGTTAGTGGAAGGAAAGGAAACAAAATCTGTAGCAAGAACTTAAGAAGGAAATTAGGAGTGAAAGAATTGTGTAGTTTAGCAAGATTTGAGTAATTGTGTTAGTAGATGGTTTAGGAAGGTTTGGAGTGCTAAAAATTGGTGTTAAATATGTTAGTAATGCTTTGGAAAAGATTAGGGAAGAAATGAGTAAAGAATGGAGCTGAAAACAAAGTTAAAATGAGTATACTTGCTCCGACCGACCTTGGGAAGGTCGGTCGAGCCAGAATTTGCAAACACGGAAGTCTAATGACTTCGACCGACCTTGGGACCGACCCTGGTAAGGTCGGTCGAGTCGTAATTTTCAAACACAGAAGTCTACTGACTTCGACCGACCTTGGGACCGACCCTGGCAAGGTCGGTCGGAGTGAAATTTTTTAGATCGAATGTCTACTGACTTTGACCGACCTTAGGACCGACCTTGGGAAGGTCGGTCGAAGTTGAATTTTCCAGAACCGTAACCTACTAACTTCGACCGACCTTGGGACCGACCCTGGGTAAGGTCGGTCGAGTCAAACAAATGATGGTAAGAAAATATGCACATAAGTAAGAAAACAAGCTTAAGAAATAATGAGAAGAAAGTGATTTTAATGATTAAGTTTGAGTAGTAAGAACTAGCAATGGTAAATTGGGAATATTATTTAGGGAACAGGATAGGTTAATAATAGATAATTAACCGTCTGACTCTATGTATGTGATAGGATTCGAATAGTCAAACACCGATGGAGAGTCGGTGAATCCAAGGACGACGGTGAACGGTATGATTTTCTCATGCCCCGTACGTTACCGTGGTTACCTGATTTTTGTGTTTATGTGATCACCTAAATAAGATAAATTGCATGAATCGGGTTTATTGCACTTTCTTGTGCTTGTAGTGTATTGTCTCTTATTGTTTGTATTTGAACTCATAGTTTGTATAATTCATGAAATGTATAATTATGAATGAAGTGTTGATTGTTTGATGTGAAGTGTACTAACTAAGTAGTATGGAAAGAGTGTTTCTCACTAACTCCTAACTAAGTAACATTTCTAACCTTGAGTACAAATGGTATTAGAGTATTGTGAGAAGTCCGATATAGCTTCGGCAATGCGTGAGAATGAGGAAATACGAGAGGTTGTTTCCGAATTCTGGCATATTCTTTATTGCGGTCCAAACCCCTTAAATGGGTAGCAACCCTAGGAAGTAAGCCACCCTAAAGCCCGATGGTGGGATATCGTAGTCCCTACCTGGAGGTCACACTGACTTAACTTGAGTATTAAGTAAGAAGAGTAATTGGCCAAGTAAAAATCATGACTGGTGTAAGTCAAGGATCTCGAGTAAAAGATTAAAGTACATCCGATTAACCCGGATGAGTAAGTAACTAACAAGGTAATGTGTCTGAGCTCGGTAAGTATGAACGGTTGACTTGTTATTGTCTTCCTTTGTGTGTATTGGATTGAATGTATGTATGCTCTATGGTGTGAGTGTATTATTGTTCATTAAAGCACGTATGCATGTATAAATAAAATGAACTCCATGTATGCGACCAAGTAGTCGGCGTACCCCCGTTAGCATGCGGGGTATACGAATTTCATATGCAGCTTTTGCTGAGCCCCTTGGGGCACTTTTTTTATTTCTACAGGTACCCGTGAGGATTGATGATCGAGTTAAGACCAAGATGAATGCTTTTGGTGTAATTAGTAAATTAAAAATGGTGTACCGAGTTTTACACGGTTTATGCCTTTTTGAGTAGCCGGTGTACCATGTGGTACACCCTTTTGGATATTTGAAATTGTGAACTTGGTAGAATGAGTAGTGGTATAAACTCATAGCTTTTGATGAGGCTTGTAAGAATGGGATGTAATTTGATATGAATTTGTATACTCGGTAATCCAAGGATGTAAGTAATGTTGGGAATGTGATGGAAGTTTTCATTATTGCTCGGTATATGCTATTCATCAAACCGTGACAGTAAGTAGCATGAGCCTCGTTAGTCATTGGGTGGCTAACGGCGTTGTATCACCCGCCGTGAGTATGTAAGAATTCCGCTGCGAGTAGGGTAATTATAGAGACGATTAGAGGATAATAATAGGATTAGCGGTTGGGGTGTTACAAAAAGTTGTATCAGAGTGCAGTTGCGCTCTGATGGTTAGAATACCGAGCATAGTGATTACCGAGTTAGGATTAAAAATCCGTTTTACAACGGAAAATTAGAAACCTAAACCTGAATGACTGTCAATGATAACGAATACCCTTTAACGTTTGAGAAGAGATACCATTGCCTAAATCAAGACCACCTGGTCGCAGTATCTAACGTAATCCATACTTATTCAGATGTCAGGAAGAGGCTGTGGTCGAGGCCGACCCCGTGGAGAGTCAACTGACGCCGAGCCAGGTGCGCAGACGGTCGCCGAGATCGTCGCCGCCACTATGGCACAACTGCTGCCTGTTGGACAAAATAATAGTTAAACTATCTTGCTACTTATGAGCAGTGAACCCAATCATTGTAGTACAACAAGGTCGTATCCACAGAGACTTCACAACTATCTAATTAATTATCAAGTTAGTAAATGTACAAGAAGATAAATAAAAGTGCAAAAAATGTAAATTGGGGGTTTAGCCAGTGGCAATCTTGGTGTTGTGAAAATAAAAATATTTAAAAGCTTAAATAAAACTGTAGTGTATTGAATGGATGGAAAGTGTGCTAAGGAAGGTGGAATCACCCAAGTATATTTCAGACATTAATTATAATCCTCATTTGCTCTATTTGTCTGTTTAAGAATTTATCTTGTGGCCTTCCTAAATCATAGATAAGGACAACTCTTAATTAATTCAATAGACTTTTTACAATCAGAAAAAGTCTAAAATCATTAATTAGCATTAAGCAAGAATTCTTTTAATAACAACGATGGATTTTATCTGCTAATCAAGGAGATAATATCTAACGTTTGTCCCTCTTTGTAGTCTATTCTCAAATTTACAAAATCATTGAAATAAGAGAAACCGTAAATGCGTAAAATGATCAGTTCTTAAGCATTTAATAATTTAGAGAGACAAAACAAATATTTATAAGCAAACTTGGTATTATAAATAAGTCTGAATTATTTGAGGTTAAACACCCATCCTAAACACAAATATAAAATTACTCAGACATTAACACAAATGAAAATAAAATAAAGATAGGAGTAGCCATTATTTTGGAGACTGCTGGAGGAGATGGGAGTGCGGCTCACTCTTGCTCCAGCTGCTTCTTCTATTTCTTCTTATCCTGCTTCTGCTGAGTGGTGGAATGAAGAATAAAAATAAAATGGAGAAGTGGGGGATAAGAGGATGGAATGGATCGTAGGTGTGGTTTGTGTTGTGGTCGATTGTCTGTTTTCTTCAATCCCCCGTGTATGATGAACTTTGGATTTTTTGGAAGGGATAATTGAAGAAGATTGAAGGAGCGTGGGTTTATAGAAGAAAGGAGGAGGAAGAAGACAGGCTGGAACACGCGTGAGGATTTTAAGGAGTGCGCCAGCGCCTGATTTGTGATGGGGTAGATAGATATGTTTGTAGGCGCCACAGAAAAAATGAGGAAGACGGTCGGCGCGTCAATTATTCTGGATCTGGGTTACACCTATTGTTGTCCGGTCTTTTCTCCACGGACATGCCACAGACATTTCTTTCTTGTCCGTCCTTATTTCCACGGACAACATGGTCTCTCTTCTTCTGTCCGGCCTTAAATCCACGGACATGCCACAGACAGGTTCCATCTTGTCCGGCCAAATTTGAGCGGACAGCTCTATCCCTTGTCCTGCCTTTTTTCCACGGACACGTTATGTCTTTGTTTTGCGTCCTGCCTTTTTTGGGCGGACGTAACACGGACGTTCATTTTGTCGCGTCCGGACTAGTGTCCGGACCAGTGTGGTTCGGACGCTTCGATTTTATGTGGAGAACGCGTCCTTATTTTGTGTCCGTGCTTTTTTACCCGGACGTGCCACGGACGTTCCATTTGACGTGTCCGAACCACTGTCCAGACCAGTGTGGTTCAGACGAAAATTAATTGCTTCTAAAATGTTCGTTTCAGCTCCGTTTTGAGATCCGTTTGTGCCTATGCCTTCGTCTCTTCGTCTACTTTGCTCCTAGCTTGGTTTTCCTCATGTTTAACCAATAAATCTGTAAGATAACCAATAAAACATAAACTAGAGGAAAACTAACCAAAGTGGAGAAATGAGCAAGAAAAGTGCTAATATAATATATGAAATACCCCATAAAACATGCTCATTTGGACACTTATCACACCCCCACACTTACCTTTTTGCTTGTCCTCAAGCAAAACCAATGTACCCAAGCAAGTAGGGAATGCTCAATACTAACAAATATTATATGAAGGGTAGGATAAGGAGGTGAACAGTACATGATCTTAAATTTTGAGGAGTGTGAGTCATCACTTACTGGTGGCATAGGTGTGCTCAGGGTAAAAATAAAATATAGAGTTTCGGGGTATGATCCGGAGTACTTCATGCTTCTCGGTTAAGGTGACTTTGAGAACTTTTACCATGGCCAATCTCTCAAGAATGGGCATTGAGGAGAAAACAAAAGGAAAATAGATTTATGCATTTGTTTCACTTTTGCATAGAGATGAGAAGGTAATATTTAGGCATCAAGCCTTTGTATTTAAGAACACTCAACTCTCTTTGTTGGTTACCAATGGTGTCTCGCAAGTCCCTTATTTATTATTATATTTTTTGTATATATTTTTTAGACAGAGAAGCACCCCTTAGCAATCCCTAAGAGAGAAGACAAAAAGAACCCCTGAGCAATAAAAATCCAACCATTGCAGATCATTTGGTCACACCGCATAAAAATGCTCCTCAAAAGTAATCAAAATGAAAAATTTTGTACCACTTATCCCACAATTCATAACAGTATTTATTCATAAAGAGAACAACTCACATATAAAGGGTTCACAATATTGAATTTGGACAAACACAAGATAAGCAGAGAGATTAAGCATTTTAAGCCCAAAATGTCGCCGAAAAGGGCACTCCTCCACACTTAAATTGAACAATGTCCTCATTGTTCACCAGAAAAACAAGGGAAGGTTTCAGAAGACCTTTTCAGTAAGTAGATAAAATAGAGAAAAAACAAAGGTCACAAATAGACATTTTAGCACAGGAGCTCTCCACAGTAGAATTTAGCAAAATAAAAGCATAAATAAAGAAACTGGTACTCCCCTGAGATTAGTTTTGCTAGCGTTAAAGGAGTTCCCCCACACTTGAGCTTCAGCCTCAAGTAGCGTAGCTTGGTTGCGGTGTAGACATGAAGTTGCACCTGCATAAGACACTAGAAGCAACCATACAACAAACGGGGTTAAGAGTTAGCGAAAACAAAATTTAAAGAGAACCTGAAAATTAAAAGAGAAATAAAAGGAAATGAAAGATATTTTCATCCGGGTTGTCTCCCGGGAAGCTACCCTTCTTTAACGTCTTTGGCTAGACAGTACCACCATGAAGTCATCCGGGATCGAATATGAACGTTGAAGTTGGCTTTAACGGGTGGGTGGGACGGGCATCATGAATTATTGAAAAACCACCCAGATCAAAAGGAAATGTTATCTCAACACTTAGAATGTAGAAGTGTAGGCTCCACTGATCTTTAGTCAGGTGAAGGTGTTGAGATTGTTGATCCTTGGTGCGAGGATCGAATTTTGGTGGAGCCTCCTCTTCGAAATTAAGGATGAAGACATCCTTATCTTCAATGAGCGGTGCAGGGAGAGTCTGGGGCGGACTTTGTTTTCTATCTCTAGTCCGGGATCAAAAGGGAAGGTGGCCTCCACACTTAGTGGGTGAATTTTATGCTTCCACCTTACATCAATATTGTTGCTTAGGTGGGGAAGGCCTTGATCCTCCAGACGAAGATCAAAGTTGGATGGCTCCTCCTCCTCAAATTTGAGGATGTAGATGTCCTCATCTTCTTGGTGAGGCTTATTGGACGAGCTTTGATGTAAATTAACTTCAGAGGGAAGTGACTCCTTGAAATTGATTATAGCACTCTCTTCTGATGGCGCGGAGGGAGGCGGCATCTCCTCCTTCTCAAGGTTGAGGATGTATCTACCCTCATCTTCTAGGTTGAGCACGGAGAAGGAGGGGAAATAGTAGTTGATTTCAGAGGGAGGAGACTCCATGAAGTCCAAGGAGAAACTCTCTTCTGAGGAGTTGTCTTCATAATCAAGCTGATGGTTGTTTGGTGATGGATTCTTTGATTCGAATAGGGGAGGAGGTGAAGAGTAGCTTAAGTCCTCAGCAGGTTGTTCCTCCTCGTGAATCACTTCATTCAGTTGTTGAACCGGTTGTTCCATGTGTTCTACCTGATCTAGAGTTCTTTGCTGGATCATTTCAGAGGTTCCAAACTTTGAGGTAAAATTTGCCATCATTTCCCTTAAAATGGCGTTGTCTCTCTCTATTGCAACCATAGGACAATGGGAAATTTCATGGTCTCCTCCACGCTCTCGGCACACAAAGATGGGGATAGGCTTGAGAGATGACTTGAAATCCTCTAAGAGAGCTCTCAATTCAGCATTTGGGTCTGAACATTGGGGGCTTTCATGGTACTCTCCGCACCTTTGACAGACACTCCATTGATTGTAGTTCTCTGCGCCATAGGGGTAATCATACCAACCTCCTGCTTGATCGTAGTGACCATCCATCAGAATTAAGTACCTTAAAAACAAAACAAAAATTTAGGCACAAAAGGGGCAAATAAACGGAAATAAAAGAAAAACTAAACAGATAATAAACCAGATAGTTGGACCGAAGTCCCCGGTAACGATGCCAAAAACTTGTTGGACAAAATAATAGTTAAACTATCTTGCTACTTATGAGCAGTGAACCCAATCATTGTAGTACAACAAAGTCGTATCCATAGAGACTTCGCAACTATCTAATTAATTATCAAGTTAGTAAATGTACAAGAAGATAAATAAAAGTGCAAAAAATGTAAAATGGGTTTAGCCAGTGGCAATCTTGGTGTTGGGAAAATAAAAATATTTAAAAGCTTAAATAAAACTGTAGTGTATTGAATGGATGGAAAGTGTGCTAAGGAAGATGGAATCACCCAAGTATATTTCAGACATTAATTATAATCCTCATTTGCTCTATTTGTCTGTTTAAGAATTTATCTTGTGGTCTTTCTAAATCATAGATAAGGACAACTCTAAATTAATTCAATAGACTTTTTACAATCAGAAAAAGTCTAAAATCATTAATTAGCATTAAGCAAGAATTCTTTTAATAACAGCGATGGATTTTATCTGCTAATCAAAAAGATAATATCTAACGTTTGTCCCTCTTTGTGGTCTATTCTCAAATTTACAAAATCATTGAAATAAGAGAAACCGTAAATGCATAAAAATGATCAGTTCTTAAGCATTTAATAATTTAGAGAGACAAAACAAATATTTATAAGCAAACTTGGTATTATAAATAAGTCTGAATTATTTGGGGTTAAACACCCAACCTAAACACAAATATAAAATTACTCAGACATTAACACTAATGAAAATAAAATAAAGATAGAAGTAGCCATTATTTTGGAGACTGCTGGAGGAGATGGGAGTGCGGCTCATTCTTGCTCCAGCTGCTTCTCTTCTATTCTTCTTATCCTGCTTCTGCTGAGTGGTGGAATGAAGAATAAAAATAAAATGGAGAAGTGGGGGATAAGAGGATGGAATGGATCGTAGGTGTGGTTTGTGTTGTGGTCGATTATCTGTTTTCTTCAATCCCCCGTGTATGATGAACTTTGGATTTTTTGGAAGGGATAATTGAAGAAGGTTGAAGGAGCGTGGGTTTTATAGAAGAAAGAAGGAGGAAGAAGACAGGCTGGAACACGCGTGAGGATTTTAAGGAGTGCGCCAGCGCCTGATATTGCTGATGGGGTAGATAGATATGTTTGCAGGCGCCGCAGGAAAAATGAGGAAGACGGTCGGCGCATCAATTATTCTGGATCTGGGTTGCACCTCTATTTGTTGTCCGGTCTTTTCTCCACGGACATGCCACTGTCATTTCTTTCTTGTCCGTCCTTATTTCCACGGACAGCATGGTCTCTCTTCTTCTGTCCGGTCTTAAATCCACGGACACGCCACAAACAGGTTCCATCTTGGGCGGCCAAATTTGAGCGGACAGCTCTATCCCTTGTCCTGCCTTTTTTCCACGGGCACGTTATGTCTTTGTTTTGCGTCCTGCCTTTTTTGGGCGGACGTAACACGGACGTTCATTTTGTCGCGTCCGGACCAGTGTGGTTCGGACGCTTTGATTTTATGTGGAGAATGCGTCCTTATTTTGTGTCCGTGCTTTTTTACCCGGACGTGCCACGGACGTCCCATTTGACGTTTCTGAACCACTGTCCGGACCAGTGTGGTTCGGACAAAAATTAATTGCTTCTAAAATGTTCGTTTCAGCTCCGTTTTGAGATCCGTTTGCGCCTATGCCTTCATCTCTTCGTCTACTTTGCTCCTAGCTTGGTTTTCCTCATGTTTAGCCAATAAATCTGTAAGATAACCAATAAAACATAAACTAGAGGAAAACTAACCAAAGTAGAGAAATGAGCAAGAAAAGTGCTAATATAATATATGAAATACACCCATAAAACATGCTCATTTGGACACTTATCACTGCCCCTGTTAATGACTGCAGCCCAGCAGCAAATACAACAAAACCAGCAGCAACAGCCTGACCCGCCTCAACCCCGAGAAACTAATTGGGTAAAAAACGTCACTGACCTTCGACCTCCCTGCTTTAGAGGCAAGAGCGACCCCGCCAAACTCGAAGCGTATATCTTCGAGATGGAGACGGCTTTTGAGACCCTTGAGGATCCTGCTGGAGTGAGGGTGAGGATAGCTGCGTACTACCTCAAGGATGCAGCTATGGATTGGTGGAAGCTCGTTAAGGCCGAGCACGTTGCTGACCCCACCTTTGACTGGGAAGCCTTCACCGCCCTTCTCCGATCTAAGTACTACCCCGAGCATGTCAAGACCAAGAAGCGTCTTGAGCTTGAAGTCCTGAAAATGACGGAGAAGATGACGATTGATGAGTACTACCATACATTCACTTCCATCCTCAGACTGCTACTCGGCCTTGGGTATACTGGCCAGATCTTGGTCGACCGCTTCTACAACGGATTGAGCCATCGACTCCGGTATGGCATGGGGTACACACGGTTTACCTCACTTCAGGTAAGCAACGTTTAAACCCTTAGTGTCGTAGTCTATGTAAATTAATCCCTTATATGCAACGAATGTTATCTAATACCTGGTGACTCCAGGAGTGCTATCATGCTGCATCCCATGTTGAGATCACATGCCAGCTGAGGGATGAAGAGCAAGCGCTTAAGCGCAAATAAAATAACAAGAATACCAGCTCAGAGAAGCAGAACCAAGGTAAAAAATGGAAGAAGAGGAAGGGGAAATTCACCCAGCAGCATCAGAAAAATACCCCGGGATACAACAGTGCCCATGCTGAGAAGCAGGGTGGATTGAGGGGGATCACGTGGGGTCACGTGACCCCACGTTTTTTTGAAGAATTTAGAAATTTCTATATGTAAAATATTTAGAGTTTATATGTATATAGTATAATGACCCCATATATTATAGAGTTGTTTGCTGGTGTAGTGGTAAGGGATAAAATTATTGAGTTAGTTGTTCTGAGTTCAAGTTCAACTATGATCAAATATGCTGATTTTTTCCTTCAAACAATAGTGACCCCATATAATTTATATCCTGGCTCCACCACTGCTGAGAAGGGCAAGGCAACCGAGCCGTTGCAGCTTGCCTTCACTGCGCCGGTAGCAGCAAAGCCACTGAGGTCTCATCCCTACAAGGGTAAGAACCCAAAACTAAATTAGAATGCATGTGAATTAGTGTAAATATGCCGAACCTTGCTAACTTCGAAGCTGCAGGTTCTGGTTCTGGCTTTGGTAAGAACCAAAGTGATGGCCGAAACTATGTCTGCTTACATTGCAACAAAGATCATCCCGGCACCGATTGCCAAGGTAGAGAAATCCGATGCTACAACTGCTAGAAACCGGCACACCGTTGATAAGTGGTGAAATAGTGCTTTCTCAAGGTCTTTATTCACCATCATTTTATTCAATGCATGAATTATTTCACCACTTTATGGAGTGTTTTGTGATTATTAGTGATCTTATACTTTTGACATATTCAAATAGGTAAATACTCACATGAGTACATTTTTGAGAGCTTAATCTAAGAATGCATCAATGCTCGAGCACCTCGGGAAGGATGTCAAGCCAACGGGAAGCATCGGGAGAATTCCGGCACAAAAGAAGGACATCCTGGGGCCGACCGACCTTGGGACCGACCTTGTCAAGGTCGGTCCGACTCTGCCCAAGCTGTCCCAAACACACTGGAATCGATCGACCTTGGGACCGACCTTGTCCAAGGTCAGTCGAGCTTAAAAACATGTCACGTGCTTCCTTCTAATAGAGTCCGACCGACCCCGAGACCGACCTTGCAAGGTTGGTAGGACGGAATTTTTGCCCAGAATCTTCTTTTAAACGGCTACATTTTGGGGCTTCTTCCCTATTATCTAAGACACACGACTTCAACCTAAAAGAAGAGAGAGAGTGGAAAAAATAAGGGAGAAAAGAAGAGGTGAAAAGAAGAGAAGAAAGGAGGAAGAAGAAAGTGAAGATTTCTACCTCCATTGAAGCTTAGAAGCTCCTCTAATGGCTATTTCTCCCTTCTCTTTCCTCTTTCCTTTAGCTATGGTTGAGTAGTTCCATTTGTATCTTAGGATGAGGGTTTGAGCCCATTTTTCTCATTGAATGCTAGAAACCTAACTCATTTATTACTCTTGTTTTATTCCATTCAATATCAATTAATGCTCTAAATTGAGCTCTTATAGCATTTATGGTGGTTTCATTCAATATTTGAGTTTGAGTTTGGAACTAGACCAATAAGGGGGTAAACCCTAACTTTTGCTTTCTTGATTTTGGGAGTGAATGCTTAGGGCTATTGATTAAGAGTGCTTGCTTAATGCCATTTAATGACTTGAACCTCCTTTAATTAAGGGGTTTGATTATTTAGGTGAGAATTGGATTTCACATGATTTGGGGATTCATGAGTTAAACTCTAATAGGCATTGAGATGATGAGTTATGGTTTTGAAGTTCTTTGAGTGAATTAGGTGATTCCCACTATCCTAGGGTACTCTCCCCATCCATTCCATACACAAACATTTTACTGTTTTATTGCATTTCAATTGACAAACAACCAAGCTTGCCTCCGGCTAAACCCCCTTCTTTACTGTTTATTCGCACTTAACTAATATACCGAAGCTTGGGATTTAGAAACCAATTTCCTTGTGGACACGACACTTGTTTTATTGCAACGAATTGGGTGCACTTGCCCATTTTAGCTAGGTTTAATTACTATGTTTGTAATTTTCCCAACAACCGTGCGAATGTATGCCCTAACAACTTGAAGCCCAAGGGCAACTACCAGGGCTACAAACAGCGAGAGGGCAAGGAGGTTGCATCTGGCGATGCTGAGGCCCAGCAGACCTCACAGGGACAGGGGTCCCGAAGTGCTCAGAAGAGCACACCACAGAGGCAGCCGGCCTTGCACATCATTGATCATGATGGGACCGGTACTAAGTCTGGCCTAGGTACTAACTATCACCTTTAATCCTTGAAGAGCATGTCTAAAGAATTGAATTACCTGTTTGAGTAAATGCATGAATGAGTAGAATTAAAGTATGAATTTAAGCATGAAATGAACTATAGTTGGAACAGAAACTCACGATAGATGAAATTTACAACCTTAGAGAGATTTAATATCTACTACCCAATACCTTCAAACCCAAACCATGAAATAGCCAACATCACCACTCACCACTTCACCAACGAGCAGTGTCAGGTCATCCGATCAGGTATGATCTTATTAAAAGGATACCTGACACCCGGAGCACAAATTTCCATCAACCGACGATACAGGGAACTAGGAGCGGGTCCAGGAGGATTTTACACATCCGAATTCCCCGGTGGAGCGAAGATGTAGTTGAAGATGATGTGCTTGGGAAAGGACTGGAATCCTTATACCAAGACATAGCAAAAGACGTGAAAGCAAGACGGAGCAACACCACCAGCAATACCCACCGAATTTCAGACATTTGTTACACAAGCTGTAGAAATTGCACAACAATGTGAAGATGATCCAATCCCTGCACTTGAAGTAGACCTTTGCATCGTCAACTTCTATGAGGAAGAAGGACGACTTGGCTTACACCAAGATAAGGACGAGACAATGGAATCTCTTGAACAAGGAGTGCCCGTAGTATCTTGGTCCATTGGTGATGACGCCGTATTTTTGTATAGCGAGCAGAAGTGTGTGGACCTCGCTGAGAAAATGGTATTGAGATTAGGAGATGTCTTAATCATGGGTGGAAAATCAAGGTTGTTGTATCACGGAATCAAAAGGATCAAGTTGAATACGGCACCACCGACAATAATCAATGCCACACACATGAAACCAGGACGCCTGAACCTTACCTTCAGAAAGTATTAACCTTGTAATATCATGTAATGCATTAGTAACATATATTAGAGACAAAGTATGTATGATGGTTGGTTTGTTAATAAAAACAGTGTTGGTTATTAAATCCCACTTGTGTCCTACCATCGTTACTTACAAAACTTATGAATCATTAGGTTGTGGACTCGGTACCGAAGGTAACCTGAGTATCCTCACCGAAGCACAAGCCGATAAGAGCGGCACCATCCTAACGGGTACTTCCCCGGTAAATGGCATTGATGCCTCCATACTGTTTGACTCCGGCGCCTCACACACCTTTGTTTTGCCATCATTTGCGAAGAGGTTGGGGCTAGACGCCGATGAGCTACCAGACTTTATGGTTACTCTTCCGTCGAAGGAGTGAGTGCAATGTACTAAATATTACCGAACTGCCACTATCCGAATCAAGGGTGAAGAGTTTCCCATCTTCTTCATTGAATTCAACGGGTTGGGACTTGACTTAATAGTAAGGATGAACTGGTTGGAGCGGCACAAGGGGCGAATCCTCTGCCGAGCATAGACTGCTGCTCAAGAGTCCGTCTGGGGTTACCGTTAAATACCTCCATAGGCCGAGAGAGCCTTCGACTACAGTCATCTCCGCTATGGCTATGTACCGGGAGCTCAGAAAGGGGCACGATGTGTATTTATGCTATATGCAAGATCTAGAGAGAGATCTAGAATTCAGCACCGAGGTGCCAGTTGTATCAGAATTTCCCAATGTGTTCCTAAAAGAACTACCTGGTATGCCACCCCCGAGAACAGTAGAGTTCGAGATCGATCTTGTACCTGGTACTGGTCCCATTGCTAGGGCACCATACCGTATGGCACTGGCAGAAATGACAGAACTCAAAGAGCAATTGCGTGATCTACTCGACAAAGGGTTTATACGCCCGAGCGTATCACCCTGGGGAGCGCCGGTCCTCTTCGTGAAGAAGAAGGACGGTAGCCTCCGCCTCTGCATCGACTACCACGAATTGAATGCGGTCACTGTAAAGAACAAGTATCGATTGCCTCGCATCAACGACCTATTCGATCAGTTAAAGGGAGCTTCAGTCTTTTCCAAGATTGACCTCTGATCCAGGTATCATCAGATTGCCATCCGAGAGCAAGATATTGAGAAAACGACATTCCATATGAGATATGGCCACTATGAATTCACGATGATGCCATTCGGTTTGTCGAACACACCAGCCAAGTTCATGGATCTGATGAACCGCCAATTCAGTGATCAGTTGGACACTTCAGTAGTAGTCTTCATCGATGACATCCTTGTGTATTCGAAATCAGCGGAAGAGCATGAAAACCATCTGAGAAAAGTACTTGAGACATTGCGCGAGAACCAGCTGTATGCGAAGTTCTCCAAATGCGAGTTTTGGCTTGATCGGATATCATCTGTCATATGAGCGGGGTATCGGTAGATCCGGCTAAAATTGAAGCAGTACGATTATGGCCTAGACCTAATACTATTACCGACATCCGGAGCTTTCTTGGTCTAGCCGGTTATTACCGGAGATTTGTAAAGGACTTTTCTAAAGTCGCAAAGCCCATGACGACATTGATGAAGAAGGATGCACCATTTGTATGGACCGACGACTGTGAGATTTCCTTTCAGAGCTTGAAAGAACTCGTTGACTTAGCGGTCTCATCTCCAGAGGGCATAGAGGGATTCGAGGTTATGGATGCGTTTGGTTAAAGGCCTGGGATACGTACTATCAGCATGACAA
>JAIOTZ010002005.1:0-25418 GCA_023374045.1 Limonium bicolor
TAACAAAAATTAACAAGCAATAGAAATATGAAAAATAAATAACAACGACATTAAGATTTAACAAATATTAATAAACAAAAATCAACATAAAAACTAATTTTAATAGCAACATAAATATTAATATTAAGAATAACATAAAAATTAATATTATTAACAAAGCATTAATATTAGACATAAACATTTTCATAATTATAACAAAGATAGAAAACTAGTAAAATAATTAAAATAACACAAACAAAAATACAAATAAAAATAAACAGTTAAATTCTGTCGAAAATTCGACAGAGTTTCCCCTAAATTTCTTCGTTTCTCCACAAAAATTTCAGTTAGATTCAAGGTTTTTAGTACCGTTACCTATCAAATCTGTAAATAATAACCTAGAATCATAATCTATTTTTCGTTTAATAATCAAGGCTAAATAAAATTGAATAATGCTAGTTCTATCAACAAATTTTCGTAATTAGCACACATCAATTTTGAATTCAACAAAAAGCACCCAAACTAAGTGTAATATGTAAAGATTTAACCTTGTGTATGTAGATTATAACAATTATGGGACAAATTCGAGACAAATTAGCAATTAAAATTCGAAAATTTCGAATTTGGGAAACTAGGGATTCGAAACTTCTGGTCCTAATTTCTCCTAATGTAGTTCACCATTTACAAATTTGAAGCTATAGAAACGTAAGGAATTGAAAAACGAGCGTTTTGGTACCAACCTTGTAAAATTTGATGAAGAAATGAGGAACTTGTGTTGATTTGAAGGGGGAGGCGATTTGCGCAAGGCTTTGTTCTTCTCTCGGGCTGGCTCGAGCTCGAACTGGAATTGGGGAAGAACTGGAATGGAAAACGCAGCGTTCAGCCCCTCTTTTTTTCTATTCTGAAGTACGACCGCCTCGCGGTTGTGTGTGTGGCGTCCGCAAGTTAAGTGGCGGACAAGAGTGTGGAGTCCGCTTGCAAACGGGGCGGTTGTGTGCTGTGAGACCGCCAGGCGGTTGCCTGTGTGCAGTCCGCTTGATATCTGGCGGACCAGGAGGCGGAACCGTGTGTGGAGTCCGCGAGGTAAGTGGCGGACTAGAGGCGGTTCGCTTCGTTTTTTTTTTCGATTTCTTCCTTATTTTAACTACAAATAAAACACTAAAAAAAATCATATAATAAATGTTAGAAATAAAAATGACATATAAATATAAGTTAGTAATTAGATAACATAAATTATAAGTTAGTAGTTAATTTACATAAAATTAAATGTTAGAGACAATGGAAATTAAATGTTAGAGACAATGGAAATTAAATGTTAGAGGTTAGAATTAGATGTTAAAAGTTAGATGTCCGAAGTTAGATGTCCGAAGTCAGGTATCCAAAGTCATATGTCCAATTTTAATATTAACAGATTATTAGAGGATTAATATTAACAAAATATAGTAGATAATTAATATTAACATCAAACAAAATATTATGGACATAATATTAACAGATTAAAAAGAACAAAATATTTATAATTAAACAGGTGAATAATCCGGAGCTTAGGAACTAGAATAAATCTAGTCCCCGGCAACGGCGCCATTTTGCAGACGTTATATTGTGAGTGGTTTAAGTGGTGTAATTAAAATTAAAGAAAAGAAATTAAAACCCAAAATAAACGTCGGGCTGCAAACAAATCCCGGTCGCAGTAGTATAGTGAAAATGTAAGCGACCGGATATCGAACCACGGGACTAATGTACATATTAAAGTACCTAAGCGTGTCACAGGAGGGGGGGATTAATTGACTTGTTTATATAAATAGAAGGAAAGATAAAATGACTAAATTAACAGATAAACTAAGCGGGACCCTGGTTCACATTAATATAATATCTGTTCTCTCATGCTAGGTCTACTGTTTTAATTATAACTGTTTGGCAAGATTCCTGATATTTTCTTAAGGTCCGATGAAAACTCATAAGAACTCGTTCACCTGTAAAGCAAGGTCCGATGAAAACTCAAGCAAAAGCCTGCGAACAGCAGAGGAGTGTTGAGGGATTACATTTGCAACTGAGTACTAACTTAAACGATGAAAATAAGTTTCCCCCAGTTTTACGGCTTAATCAACCCATCTGTTTCCAACCGATGAAATCAAAAACAGACTTAGTAAAGCATTTTAATAAATTCATGAGGTTTATTAAAAAGATGGCGAGAAAACCTTTAACCGTAACAAACTTTATTAAAACTAAAACCAGTAAAACATATTGCAAAATTAATACAGATACATAATAATTATTCCCAAAGCGTACGTAAACTAGCCTAACATATTAAATAGATAGACAGAAACAAGAGTAATAGAAATCATCCGTAAACACTCCAGCTCACTCTGCTATTTTGTATACGTAGGCTAGAGGTGGATTTAGTGGAATGTAAAATAAATAAAATGGAGAAGGCGGAAGGAGAGAATGAGATGGTGTGTGAATTGGAACTCCAGAGGAACCACGGAAGGAGCCTCCGGAAGGACACTCAGTAAGGACGAACGAGGCTCGTATTTATAGAGAGAAGAAACAGAGCAGCAGCTCATTAGCTCACTGATTGAGCTCGTTGATTGCAGCTCCCCCATTGATTGCAGCTATTGATTGCGCAGGGGCAGGGATGAAAACGGGTGCGTGATTTCTGGTAGCGCCGGCTCAAGTTGCAGAGCGAGAAGAAACCGTTGATTTCCTACACATTTAAACGTGTCCCTAGATAAGTAGCGGTCTCCTTATCGTGTCCACCAATACAACAGCGGTACTCTCTATTCTTGTCCGCCTCGCGGTGCATTAGAGTTGTCCGCCTCTTAAGTGGCGGTACTCTCTATGTTGTCCGCCTGATAAGGAGGCGGTCGCCTCTTTTTCTCTCCTGTTGTCCGCCTTGTTGGGCGGTTTGCATGCAATGCATGTTGTTCTTTCTCACGTGACCATCTTTAATCCCTTATAAACATATGTATGTTTTAGGTATTTTTCCTACAATTTAACACATAAAATACATCAGTAAATATAACAACATATTTATAGGAAAAACCCTAGATAAGTGAGAAACATTACTAAAAATGCTACAATTAATAAGGTGATTAAACCCTAAAAAGTCTATATGTTTTGCACTTATCAGAGATGGTTGCTAAGCCGAAAAAGATTTTATTTTCAGGACTTGTGAGTTATTTCAAGTTCAGGTGGATTTCCTTTTTATGGGCCTAGAACTAATTGGATAATTCAAAATGGGCCAGAAGAGAAATCACCTAAGTCTAGGCTTTTGGGCTGAAGCCTGAACGACTCACATGTTAAACCAAACAGGGCCTCTGGGCCGCAAACAAATAGAGCTGCCAATTCGTGTTGGGCTAGGTTGATGTAGGAGAAGTTCCTATCAATCTCTAGGCTGGGTAGTGGGCCGATCATACAAGCAAACAAGGCCCACACAAATTCAACATGTCCTCACTAGACGTTTAAATCAAACCGGGTATGGATCGATCCGGAGAGGTGCTTGGGCGCGGGCCCAGGCCACCACAAAGGAATAGGGCTTGCACGCTATTCTCTTTGGGCTTCCCCACTCTTTTCACATCACCTGAAGGTGTGCGTCTACGGTCGGGTCTTTGACTGACCAAACAAAGGGCTAGGTAAGGGCACTGCCAGGAAAACGCTTGGGGCTAAGGCCCAGGTATTAAGGGGGTGTGGTTAGACGACACCCTCCTCTTTTCCCCCGCTTATTCACATCACCTAAAAGGTGTGAGTCCCTGACAGGGGACCCTAGATGGGCCCCGAGGTGAAACTGGTTTGTGTGGACCCTCGCTCTCATATGATGCAAATGGTGCAGAAAATTAAAGTGCGCACAAAAGTAAATAAACAAAGTAATAAAGCCATAAATAAACAAATTTTCAAGTTAAGCCCTCTTTCTTAAAATTAAACAAGTTAAAATTAAGAATTGATCCCCAGCAGAGTCGCCAGTCTGTGAGTCTCGATTTTAAACCCTATCCTATGTTGATTAAAGTTGATTAGGATCTAACCGGGTTTTAGGTCCACTTATAACCTAAGATTAATAACTATGTCATATAACAAAAATTATTAAAACCTAAGCTAGCTCACTGGAACCTATTAAGAGTCGCCACCTAATTTTAACCTAGATCAAATTAGGAAAGGAGAGTTCGGGTTCGGGGGCTTGATATTCGACTTAATTAGGGTTCAATTACTTTCATTACCCCTAGAAGTCGTTTTTCCTCTAATTAGTTTAATTACGGCTTATTACGAGTCGTTTTTAACCTAAGTGCGCGCTTCTGTTTTTTTTATTTTTTAACATTTTTTGACAGAAAATTAAAGTGGAAATTAAAATACCTAAACTAGGGTTTCGGAGGCAGAATTAGGTCAAGTTTTGTTTTCGTCCGTGGCTATGGACCTAATGTCCGAACCCACGGACCCTAGTTAACTTAATTACACAGTAAAGTCAAATTTAAACATAAACGAGATTTTGAAAAGTCCGGGGCCACGGACAGGACGTCCGTGGGCCCGGATATGTTTTATAAAACCCTAAATTTTGAAAATAAAAATATCCGCCACCGTCCGGGGGCGTCCGGCTTTCGGACAGGGCGTCCGGGACCCCGGACATAGCGTCCGTGGGTGCGAACCGCCCTCGGACAGCGGCGTTTGGGTGGCTCCCGGTGGTGTTTCTGGCTCAAATTTTATGGGTAGGTAGCCTGAAAGATTCTAAACACGTTAGTGATTGAAAGTTTACAATTTGAATTCGAATTAAACACGAAACTTAGCAAACAAGTTATTGAGCAGAAGCGAAAACAAACGCTAATTCAGAAGCGATAAAAAGTCAATTCGACTCCAAATTTTAACACAGAGTAGTTAAAGTTGAACAAAGTCAGAAAAACATGACTTCAACCTGTTTACCTTCGGATTTGATGAGACTCTTCACAACGGGGATCTTTTGGTGCCTCATTGATGCCGGTTTTGGATTGACTTCGAATTGTGCTTCTGACTCCTTCTTCTTTATGCTGTTAAGGACGTTTCTCTTCTGTTTTTGTGGTGGTTTTGTGTGTTTTTGGTGCTTGGAAGTTCAATAGGAGAAGAAAGGATGAGTTTTTGGTGATTTCGGGGTGATTTCTGCAGTGTTTGGTATTGATTTGAGGCTTGGAAGTGTTAAAACGTGGGGAGAAAGTTTGTGGCTGTGTTATCTGACTTTGGAAGTGTTCTCCTATGCCCTAGGTCGTTTTTGGAAGGTCCTTTTATAGAAAGAGCAAGGCCATGTTGATAGAACAAGATTTTTATCAAAAACCCTGATTTTGTGCTCTAAGGGAATCTGATTTTTTAAAATATGTTTCAGGCCGATAAAAATTATGAAATTTTAACTGAAGGTAAAGGATGAATTTTAAGAATTTTGAGAGTTGGAATCGGGTTATTTTGATAAATAACCGATTAGATAAAAATCTCACAATCTGGAATCTCCCATAATTCATAACTTATTATTGGAAAGTTGAAATAACGAAATTCCAACGGCATTAGTCTTTAATAATCATCCTCTATCTTGTGTTAAAATTTCATGACGTTTTGTTTTGATTTCGGTATTTTCCATAGGAGAGAGAAAATTGCAAAAATGATTGAATTTCTCTTTTAAATTTTGGGATAAGGTTCCAAATAAAATAATTTCAGGTTTATGACTGTATGTAGTCATGCTAACCATGTGACAATTTTATTTTAATTTTGGAAACCTTTTATTATTTCTATTTCGAGGTTATTTCATGTGTTAATTAAAGAAATTAGCTTGTAATATGAATTAAAGCTAAATTTCCAGAATAAATATTATCAGAAAATCATGAAATACCTTTCATAATGACTACGATATTTGGAATTGTTTGGTGATGATGTACAAGTCATATGAAAATAGAAAATCCCGAGAATGTCCCTGGAAAATCCTGCATTGG
This sequence comes from Limonium bicolor, assembly GCA_023374045.1. Classification (NCBI taxonomy): domain Eukaryota; kingdom Viridiplantae; phylum Streptophyta; class Magnoliopsida; order Caryophyllales; family Plumbaginaceae; genus Limonium; species Limonium bicolor. Next base: position 5,916 of record JAIOTZ010002005.1, read on the forward strand.
TGCACTTTGACCATTTTGCCCTTTGTAACACGTATGCCTTTGAGACTACTAGGGGGGTTGAAATTTTGGGTATAACAGATTGCCCCCCGTCAACTAGGCTTTGTAATGAAGATGAAAAGACTAGTTGATGCTTGAGTGATACCCCAAAATTTTTGATCCTAAAAGACCTCGTATGCCGTTTGAAATCTAGTGGGTTGTGTCGAGCTATTCGAAGGCGCTGACTACCTAAAGGAGAAGGAGATGTTGTTGAACTATTCGAAGGCACCAACTACCTGAAATGATGATATGTTGTTGAGCTATTCTAAGGCGCTGACTACCTAAAGTGATGAAAATGATGTCAAGCTATTCTAAAGCGTTGACTACCTAAAAATGGTGAAAATGATGCAATGTTTTTAATGGAAGCAGGTAAACTAGGGAGTGGTGCTAGGTCTTACTACGAGCCTAAAGGGATGATTCTAGGTCTTATGACGAGCCTAAAGGTTGGATCTAGGTCTTATGTCGAGCCTAAAGTGAATGAATGTAAGGGAGGTCTTATGGGTGCCTGAAATGGTTGAATGTAGGGTAGGTCTTATGGGTGCCTAAGGTTGTTTTTTTTTGTGGTGATAGGACTTATGTGTGCCTAAGGTTTGGAGGTGAAACCCGTCCTAACTCGGTTGCTTATGGAGACCGAGACCCACCTAACTCGGTTGCTTATGGAGACCGAGACCCATTCTACTCGGTTGCTTATGGAGACCGAGACCCGTTCTACTCGGTTGCTTATGGAGACCGAGACCCATCTAACTCAGTTGCTTATGGAGACTGAGATCCATTCTACTCGGTTGCTTATGGAGACCGAGATCCGTCTAACTCAGTTGCTTATGGAGACTGAGATCCATTCTACTCGGTTGCTTATGGAGACCGAGATCCGTCTAACTCAGTTGCTTATGGAGACTGAGATCCGTTCTACTCGGTTGCTTATGGAGACCGAGATCCGTTCTACTCTTAACTAGGCTAATTGAGGAATGCAGTATGTTTGATGATGCTGACGATGCTGATGATGCTGACGATGCTCCGATGCTTCTGGGGACCGAAACCCGTTCCAATGCTCCTGGTTGGTATTCTATGGGGACTTATTGCCTCTGCCCACCAACTGGGGTGCTGGGATAACTTCTAGATTACCAAAGGGACTTATTGCCACTGCCCACTAGTTGTTTCTCCCAAGAAGTTGACATCAAGATGGGGACTTATTGCCTCTGCCCCGCCAACTTAGATCACGCTCTGTCTCGTACTTGTCTCGCACTGAAGATGATACTAGGTCTCGTACTGGTCTCGCGCTGGATGATGATGCTCGGTCTCGCACTGATGAAGGTGGTGGGTCTCGCACTGATGAAGATGATGGGTCTCGCACGGGCGAAAATGATGGTCTCACACTGATGAGGATGCATGGTCTCGCACTGAAGTCTCGTACTGAACGGATGAAGAAAAAGCTGGATTTCGCACTGATTCTGGGTCGCGCACTGAATGAAGATGTCTCGTACTAAAGTCTTGAAAATGATGGGTCTCGCACTGATTTTGGGTCCCGAACTAAAATGAGTTAGAAAGATAATGGTCTCGTGCAAATGATGAAAAATGATTACCGGAGTGCCAAACATGGCAATGTATGCAATCAAAATATATAAGATACTCGTTCAAAACAGGAAACTGTTGGAAAAGGTGCCAAACTTGGCAATGTTGAGGTGTTATGCAAAAGTTGTAAAATGCAACTAAAGTGTTTGTTGGAAGCTTGCCAAAACAAGAAACTGTTGAAGAATGTGCCAAACATGGCAATGCTTGAGAAAACTCTGCTGAAAAAGGAAAGTGAAATGATCATTTCCTGACTAGAAATTTCATATCTGCAATTTGTTTTTTAAGAAAATGAACATGCCGTTGGTGGAAGTGTGTGGTGTTTGTTGTGGTGCTAAAGGCTTTTGCCGGTGTTCAAGATTTGTGATAGACCTGGGATTGGGTTATGATTTTGGATGGTGGTCAGGGTTATGACGGGCCTGATGTTTTTGTGGAGGTAAGGCCAATGATGGGCTTGAAAGTGTGTGTGTGGTGGTAAGGGCTTATGTGTGCCTGTGGTGGGATGGTGGTGCTCAAGCTTTGGGTTTTAATTGGTGTTGACATGGCAATTGTTGGAACCAACAATTGCCCCCATTATTTTTCCTTAGGACAATCTGAGCTAGAGTTTATGGCAATCGATCGGAACGATGATTGCCCCCAGTATTTTCTTTGATTAAACATGCGAACAAGTCTCATCCTCACAGGGTCGAGGCCTATGCTTTAATGTGGTGCTTCCTAACCTACACTTGACGTGGTTGGTGTTTGCACTCATTCTCGCTCATGATCATAACTTCTAGACCATTGAATTCGATATTTGATGGATTTACGCATTTGATCTGTTACTTTCACGAGATTGGACACACAACTATCAAGTCGGAAGTCTTTAAAGCTTATAACGTGGCCATAGGGTGTGATTTAAGGCGACGGGATCATGGAGGGATATTTGAGGTATGTGGAGCTTAAATGGGTGACCAAAGCTGCAACGTGCGCCTTCTCTCGGATTCATCTTCCTTGTCTTGAAGTCGTCTGGCTGCTTCATGTTGACGTTGTTTTCGAGCTTCTGGACTTGGACTTTTGAAGTTGTCCTTTACACCATTTCTCTTTTCGTCATTTGGATTTCTTCGAGGCACTTCGGGTTTGCCTTTTTGTTTTATCCTTTTTGACTTTGCCTTCGGGGTTTTGTGTTTCCCGGTTTTGAGTTATGAGAGTTGTTTTGATGTGAGCTTCTGGATCCTGTGCCACTTTGGGACCATTTACGGATCACTTCGTCATGCTGATAGCGACGTTGCTTCTTTGGACTGATTAGATTGTTATCTGAGAGTGCTCCTCGCTTCCTTTGGTCACCGGGTCAGACTCATCATTGGCTAGGTGATTTTGTGGAGTTCATAATATCGAAAAGGGATATATGAAAGGCTCAGCGGGGGTGCCTAGGGTTTAATGACAGGGTTTATCAGCTTTTGGCTATGTGGTGCTGTACCTAGGTGCTTCGTCATTCCTGATAGTTGTGTATCCGTTCTTTGTTACTTTTCGCAGGTCTAAGAGTAAATTTACAAATTATCTCCTTCGGTCGGAGTTATGCCATTTACATTTTCCTTTGTATGTGGTCTCACCGGAGTCGTGTAAAAATGACACGCTCGTTCACTCATGGTTTTTCCGCTCAAGACACTCTCGTGAATTTCGCTTAGAGAATAGTTCACACGGTTAAACGAAAGATTAAAGATGACGATCCTGAACTCAGATTGCCCCCAGTATTGATCTGGGGTTTATGACAACACTTAAATAGATGCGGATTTTGGAATGCTTCGTGGATATTATGGGATAGTCTATGTGTGAGGACGGACATGTTCACCCTTTTAGAAACAAAAGACAAGTCATTTTATTCCATAGTCAGGAAATGATTACTCTGTGATCCCTTAAAAAGAAAACAAATTTTTGTGTTTTTGTTTTGTTGAATGAATGTACAAAAAAAAATAACAAAAATCGAACTATGCTCTTATTCATGAATGGAAAGATAACATCAAAAGTTGTAATCTAAAATGATAAAGGAAGCTAACTACCATAAAAGTTAGAAGAATGATTGAGAAAAGAAAACTACTAAATCGAGAAAACTTCTGAAATAGTGATGTTGAACAGTCTGATGCCAACGTGTTGAAGACTGGAGCTGTTGACCGTCGGGGCGCCATTGACCATGATTGTCTTCCTTCCAAGCTTCGAGTAGGCCCTGTAAAATGTCTGAACTAGGAATGCCCATGGGTTATGTAGGAAGTAACTGGGCCTGAGTCTTCGCCAAACTGAGAGTGAAGTGCATAGATTAGAGTGATTCCTAGACTGGAACGGACATGTAGGCCTGAATCCAGAAATTGAGCAAACAAGCTGAAAGAAATCACACGGACCGTGAATGGGCCACTGGGCCGAGGGATAATCCTTGAAGTCTAGATTTGTTTGATGCTCTTGTTGGGCCTTGAAGCCGGAAACTGGAATGAACGAATTATGCAAACTATCTTGGATTCAAATGTTTTATGGGCCGAAATTCTGGATTGAGAGCGAAGCTCATGGGCCAAAACTATGAATTGGTCTATGGGCTCAAATGGAATGAGTTATGAGTGTGGTACTTGGGCCAGAATGATTGCTCTATATGTGAACTGGAATTTGGGCCGAGTGATTTTGGTTGGGCCTAACAGATGGCACCTAGATCTAAGGTTTTGGGTTAGGGTCATGATAAGAAGTCTACCTAGACTAGAATGAGCCCTTGGGCCGGAATGTGTTTGGGCCTGAAGTAAAGCACATGAGCTGGAATGGTCCCTAAATCACAAATGGGCCTAACTTTCTTCGGGCCAGAGAAGATGGTTGCTAAGCCGAAAAAGATTTTATTTTCAGGACTTGTGAGTTATTTCAAGTTCAGGTGGATTTCCTTTTTATGGGCCTAGAACTAATTGGATAATTCAAAATGGGCCAGAAGAGAAATCACCTAAGTCTAGGCTTTTGGGCCGAAGCCTGAACGACTCACATGTTAAACCAAACAGGGCCTCTGGGCCGCAAACAAATAGAGCTGCCAATTCGTGTTGGGCTAGGTTGATGTAGGAGAAGTTCCTATCAATCTCTAGGCTGGGTAGTGGGCCGATCATACAAGCAAACAAGGCCCACACAAATTCAACATGTCCTCACTAGACGTTTAAATCAAACCAGGTATGGATCGATCCGGAGAGGTGCTTGGGGCGCGGGCCCAGGCCACCACAAAGGAATAGGGCTTTTACGCTATTCTCTTTGGGCTTCCCCACTCTTTTCACATCACCTGAAGGTGTGCGTCTACGGTCGGGTCTTTGACTGACCAAACAAAGGGCTAGGTAAGGGCACTGCCAGGAAAACGCTTGGGGCTAAGGCCCAGGTATTAAGGGGGTGTGGTTAGACGACACCCTCCTCTTTTCCCCCACTTATTCACATCACCTAAAAGGTGTGAGTCCCTGACAGGGGACCCTAGATGGGCCCCGAGGTGAAACTGGTTTGTGTGGACCCTCGCTCTCATATGATGCAAATGGTGTAGAAAATTAAAGTGCGCACAAAAGTAAATAAACAAAGTAATAAAGCCATAAAAAAACAATTTTTCGAGTTAAGCCCTCTTTCTTAAAATTAAACAAGTTAAAATTAAGAATTGATCCCCAGCAGAGTCGCCAGTCTGTGAGCCTCGATTTTAAACCCTATCCTATGTTGATTAAAGTTGATTAGGATCTAACGGGTTTTAGGTCCACTTATAACCTAAGATTAATAACTATGTCATATAACAAAATTATTAAAAAACCTAAGCTAGCTCACTGGAACCTATTAAGTCGCCACCTAATTTAACCTAGATCAAATTAGGAAAGGAGAGTTTGGGTTGGGGGCTTGATATTCGACTTAATTAGGGTTCAATTACTTTCATTACCCCTAGATCGTTTTTCCTCTACTTAGTTTAATTACGGCTTATTACGAGTCGTTTTTAACCTAAGTGCGCGCTTCTGTTTTTTTTTTTTTTTAACGTTTTTTTGACTGAAAATTAAAGTGAAATTAAAAGCTATCTAAACTAGGGTTTCGGAGGCAAAATTAGGTCGAATTTTGCTTACGTCCGTAGCCACGGACCCCATGTCCGAGACCACGGACCCCAGTTAACCTAATTATACAGAAGAGTCGAAATTAAGGGAACAGAAAATTGCAAAGTCCGGGGCCACGGACAGGCTCCGTGGGCCCGGACATTATTAGAAAACCTAAATTTTGAATTTTTTTTAAATCCCGCCGCCGTCCGTGGGCGTCTGGGCTTACGGACAGGGAGTCCGGGACCCCGGACATAACGTCCGTGGGTGCGGACCGCCCTCGGACGGCGGCGTTGAGGCTGCTCCCGAAGGTGTTCTTGGCTCAAATTTTATGGGTGTGTAGCCTGAAAGATGTACAAGACGTTAGTGATTGAAAGTTTTCAATTTGAAATCGAATTAACACGAAACTTAACGAACAAGTTAGAAGGCAGAAACACAAACAAACCTTAATTCAGAAGCCAGGAAAAATCAATTCGGTTAGCAATTTTAACCAGAAGTGTATTTAGACAGAAGGGTTAGAGAATTTGGTTTTTACCCTGTTTTGATTTCGAAAATTTGTTGTTCCTTCACGTCGGAATCTCTGAAAGCTTCGTTGGTGGCCGATCCGGTTCGACTTTGACCCGAGCTTCTGACCTCTTCTTCCTTGTGTTGTTAAGCACGTTTTGGTTCTGTATTTTGGTGTTTTGATGCTTGGAAGTTCAATGGGAAAGAAAGAATGTGTTTTTGGTGATTTTGGGATGATTTTAGTAGAGTTTCGGTGTTGGGATTGTTGAAAACGTGGGAGGCAAGTAGACGGCTGTGTTCTCTGACTATGGGAATGTTCTCCTCTGCCCTAGTTCGTTTTTTGGGGGTCCTTTTATAGAAAGAGCATGGTCAAATTGATAGAGCAAGATCTTTATCTAAAACGCTGATTTCATGCTCTAAGGGAATCTGATTTTGTAAAATATGTTTCAGGCCGAGATAAATTATGAAATTTTAACTGAAGATAAAGGATGATTTTTAAGAATTTGGAGAGTTGGAATCGGGTTATTTTGATAAATAACCGATTAGATAAAAATCTTGCAATCTGGAATCTCCTATAATTCATAACTTATTATTGGAAAGTCGAAATAACGAAATTCCAACGGCATTAGTCTCTAATAAACATCCTTTATCTTGTGTTAAAATTTCATGACGTTTTGTTTTAATTTCGGTATTTTCCATAGGAGAGAGAAAATTGCAAAAATAATTGAATTTCTCTTTTAAATTTTGGGCTAAGGTACCAAATAAAATAATTTCAGGTTTATGACTGTATGTAGTCATGTTAACCATGTGACAATTTTATTTTAATTTTTGAAACCTTTTATTATTTCTATTTTGAGGTTATTTCTTGTGTTAATTAAAGAAATTAGCTTATAATATGAATTAAAAGCTAAATTTCCAGAATAAATATTATCAGAAAATCATGCAATACCTTTCATAATGACTATGATATTTGGAAGTGTTTGGAGATAATGAACAAGTCATATGAAAATAGAAAATCCCGAGAATGTCCTTGGAAAATCCTGCATTGGTGCATTTTGACCATTTTGCCCTTTGTAACACGTATGCCTTAGAGACCACTCCGAGGGGGTTGAAATTTTGGGTATAACAATATGTCTCAAACACTTCAAGCAAATACATAACAACTGGAAGAGATACCCAACCTAAACACAGTAAGGCAAAAACCTAGCATGAAACAAAACGGGGCAGAGTTTCCAAGAACAATTACAAGACCCCAGGGAGTATGATCCATCATTGGAGAAGATCTTAAACCCAGTCAAGAACACCTGGAGGAGTATAAACAGTCTACCCAGGAACGGGAGACGTTATAACCCTAAAAGGGATAACTCAACTACGATACCACAAGGCGGTATAGTAAACACAACACATCATAAACATTAGCCGGATGTAACGGCATAACCTAATAACACCCAGGAGCAATCCTTGAAGGGTGTCTGAATTAACAACAGTCGAACAAGCTTCATGATAAGAACACAGGAGCTAGAATGAACACTCGGTTAGGACACCGAAGGGATTTCACTTAATAGGAAATACCCTCAACCACCGAAAGGCACTGATTAACATTAGAAAGCTTAAACGGACCTCCCATGAACGGAAGCGTGATGCCACAACTTGCCATGGAGCCCAGTAATACCTCCAACTTAAGGGGTATACAAGGAGTGGAAGCATGTTTAAGCAGCTTGCAAAGAGCATAGCTTGCAGCAATATGGCTCAGACGCCATGAACCAACTACGTTATGTAGATTTAAATGGTTGCAAAACCCACACCATCTAACAACAAGACTTGCAAGAGATATTGCTTCATACGACAAACAGGTTGACAACTGAACCACCTGATTTGAGCTTAACAACACCTTAGTGTCATTGTCACTAGAACAACACTCTAGTATACAGTTGACGAAACTTTAATTGCCCTTCATGCCTTCTGTAGCAATGGTAGCACACAGGCACACGAATCACAATAACGCCAACATTGGCCTAGTCCACACTTGGACACTACAGGAAACTTGAGGGAAGGTACCTCTCGTTAACCAAAGACCACCAATGTGGTGAAGATGTGAACCCTTAGAAAAGGCTTCCATCTACTATAACAATAAGCCTAGGCATATGGATATTGCCAAGGGGCGATGGAATAAGAAAATGAGATTTCCAAACCATTACGACTTAAAGGAGTAAGTATACTCCATATGCACCCAAGCATGTGGTGAACCATTGTGTAAACACCAACTTGGTAAACCTTGTCATGAGACCTATGAGTGGGAAGAACCTCTCAACAAGAACTTTCATTTATCAATGGTATAATACTCTCCAATTGGAGAACGGGACCAGAAAACCCTTGAAGTTTCTTAGGATGTCCCGGTGATGTACATGCAAAAGTAAATCTACACAGCTAGAACCTATAACCAATGCTCAGCACTGGAAAGACAGTAATTGTCAAAAACAATCAATGTGAATACACATTGGACACCATGAATGACCAACGTTCAAGAGAGCTTGTAACCCGAGAAATCACTTCATCCATTGTCAACCAAGATACTTGGTAAATTGTATCATAAATGATGGAACAATGTGAGGTAAGCTAACCTACACATAAAACCTAAATTGAAATGAAACATCTCCACATAGGGAAGATAGTAACATTACGGTATGCTACGACAACCGTCATACACACGAATCTCGGAAACCCCCAGTATGTTTACACCATGAAGAAATGGTATATGTAATGTAATGGTGGAAACAGTAGGACGTGAAAACAATGTTGTATAACAAGTAAGAATACGGTGCACAACAAGCGACCGCTATAAGGAAGTAGTAGACAATGGCATGGAGTATAAGTATGAGAAGACAGACAGAAATATTCATTCCTATCACATAAGTGACTTACTGCCGAGCGTTTACGCCTCTGCACTCTATATGACTAAGTGTTTTGGCATTGCACTTGTGCAACAAATGATCTAGTGGGATAGCTAGGAATATGGAAATGTAAATTTTAGTAAACCCTCCTTTTCACCAACGAACATGGCATAAGCCAGTTAAGCAAGCTTAGCAACAAACTGTTCGGCCTAGGGCCAAAGAAGCACAAAGAGTGTAAAACACACTAACAATCACAAGATGTGAATTCCAAGGGAATAAAAGGTGAAAGGCGGCTTAAGAAAGTCACTAGAACCGACGGATAGAAAATGCAACACTTGTACTGAACCAGAAGAACTGGTATAATTCAGAAGCTAGTGACAACAGAGGAAGCACTACAACTAAGTAGTGACCTAACCTCACCCGACAATAAGTCGGAGGAACTTAGTGAATAATCGTGGGAGTACGAATAGTGTGTATAATAGATTGCCAGAGAGCTGGTCATAAATCTAAAACGCATTGAGTTCAAACATGGTTAAAGAATACCACACTTGTTTAACAAACCTTATTTCCACAATAGAGGTATAAAAGTCGATGAGTAGCACATATAGAATAGCCAAAGAGCGAATTAAGCACTAAGGTTATCAGGGTCGCGCAGAAGCTAGTGGGCCCTAGCTAGGAGATTAATGTACCTAGTAAGCATGAGAGAATGACTATTAATGCCAAGAAGCCTAATAGGCTAGAACTGAATTAATTATGAGTTAAATAAACTCATATAGGAATTCTTGGTGCGAGGGCTGAACCATTAGTATGGTTAAGACCCTTGACCAGAGTACATTATGTAGTAGACCGTAGTGAAGCTAAATGCTTCAGATGCCCGAACTTAGAAAACCAATGTTCAATAATAACATATGGTAGATTACGTGGGCGTAATCCCTTTTAAGGGGGGTAGAGCGAAAACCGCTCAATGTAAGTTTCATGAATAAAACACGTAAACTATAATGTGCATAACACAAGGAGAATTGATTTGATGATTGGTACTTATGTTAAATAAACATAAGTATTCATTCATGTTGTAATTGTGGTAATTAGGCACGAGAGATGCAAATACCATTGCTTGAGTCGGTATAATACCGATGTAGAACCTAGAGGAAATTGAGTTCCCTAGGTGATTGTTGTGAGGAATTGAGAATGAGTAGTGGACGGAGCTCCACAAGTATTATAGCCCTTAAAGAAATAGTACAAAACGATTGAGAGTAGTAGATAAATGAAGTCTATAAGTAGTGTATTTCTAGGTAAATTATTGGAAGCAAATTGGAGACGATTGAATTTAATAGGTATTGTATTCCTTAGCTAGAATAGTTGAGATGATGGAGAGTTGTAATGGATGGAAGTAATGGATGAAAGTAGCGAAGGTTGATGAAATGAGCACTTAGGTGTTGAATCTCGAAGTAAAGTATTGGGAAGTAGATTGAGAATGATTGATGGACTGAGTTCCATCCTTTGGAGATGTATGAATTTGTAATTATGACTAGGAAGAGTAAAAATAAAAAATGGACATAATCAAATTATTTGATTGTTTGAAACTGACGTGGAAGTCGAACTTGATCCTGATCAGATCAAGGGAAACCGAACACAAATTGGGGTGGAAAGATAGTTCAACACTGATGCTGATCACATCAGGGTCGAATGATTCTTGAAGCTCTCCTCAAGTGGTTACAAGAATCACACATAGGATAGAAGTAATGAATATAAATTTGAATTTGGAGTTGTGTGTTTTAGAAAAATTTCTAACTAGTAGTTGCAAAAGGATTTCCCTTAGACTGGAGATTAAGGATTAGTTGGAAGCTTATACCGGAGAACGATGGTAGTATATCATGCTGTATTATTCCAAGGGCAGCGGGACATAGAGGAGTTCTGTGTCTAGACGACCTGAGTGCCTGCGGGATTGTGTGCATTGCATTGCTTTGGGGATAGCTTTGCATTGTATGTATGTATAAATTTTGTAGTGTGGAACCAGATGGTTGGTAGTAATGCGGATTGGAGTAATCATTGTACGTTTGTATGGTATGGTATGTAGAGACCTTGAGTAGTGGATTTGGGAATTTGTAAGGTGGAAGAATGTATGACTTTTGGTATTAGACATGTAGGAATGAGCAAGTATTGTAATCCTACAACCTTGAGCAACTTTGAGGGCAAAGTTTCTTAAGGGGGTAGATTGAACTACCCCGAACTTAAATATAGTGATTAAAATTATCCTAATACGTATTTAAGGGCCTAATAACGCCTAAGTAATATTGGTGAGGAAAAATAAATCCAAAAGAAATGAAGAAATGCTTAAAAAGTGAAAAACGCTAAATAAGCGTTTAATAACCATAGGAGGTACGGGATCTCGGTTAGCATATTATGTGGATTCCTAAGGCTTAATAAGGCCTAAATAATATATGGGAACACCTCCTGAAGAAAACGGATCCAAATAATGCATTAAAATGCCAATAGAGCTTTAGCGCACGTTTTTCGAGGAAACCCGAAAACGTGACTTTAAGTGGTCAAACGAACCCGTAAAAATTATAATACATTAAATGAAAGTAATTAAGCATTAACGGAAGCTTAATAATCAATAAAATTAAAGAAACGAGAAAATTCCGGAAAACGGGCCCGGTTAGTGAATAGTATTGAAACCGGGTAAATTAACGAGCGTTTTCTGTAAAAAGACGAAAAACGCTCCAACTTACATATATGTGTGGGCCTGTTTTATTAATAGAGCAGCCCCTCACACACACACACACACAAGTAAATAAAGAAAGAAAGAAAAAGAAAGAAAAGGAGGAAAAAGTACAAAATGGCAAAAGCACCTCTCTCCTCCCATTTCCCTCCTCTCTCTCTTCTTCCTTTCTTCCCCACCGTCACCTTCCTCCTCCTCTCTGGTTTTCTGGTGATTTTTCTTCCCTTCCATGGCAGCTCACCTTCTCAAGCTTGCCCAAGCTTTATTAAGCTCCAAATCAAAAACAAATTACATATTTGAACTCCCCTCATCATTCTCTACACTTCCCTCTTTTCAAAATCCAAAAATGAGGAAGTTCATCTCCATGGGTTATCCTCATTCAAAGAGAAAATGACATCAATGGGTAGCTTGGAGTCTCCTCTCTCTATTAAGGTAAAAATCTACATGAAAAACTCATGTTTTCTTCATCTTCCTTTGTAGCTGATTTTGCCCTATCTAACACTTTATTTTATCTCTCTCTTTTGAGCATAATTTCAACCTTCCAATGGTGGTGAGATCACCTTCTTGAACCAAGGGCTAAAACCCCTCTTAAAAGCTTAAAAAGGTAAACCGTAGAAATTTTGTTTTAAGCATTTCAATGAGCTAGCATTAATCTAAGGGTTAGTATGTTAATTGCACTTGTTTTGTGTGCTTTGGGTGATGGGAATGGAGTTTGGCAACTCCATTCCCCATATGGCCGAATTGTGCAAGAAAGAGAGAAGGAGGAGAATTGGAAAAGAATGAAGGAAATATAAGCTCAAGGTAAGAGCTCCTTCTTAATGCTAAGTTTTAATGCATTAGAGTAATGGGAATGGGTAAACCAATTTAAAGAACCCAAATTATTATATTGGTACTGTAGTTATGGAAGTTTGAGTATTTATGAGCTTGAATTCGGATTGTAGGCCTTAGAGCCAAATAAATTGTGTATGTGTATTAGTATTGTGGTTCGAGGAAGTAATGATGTATTGGTATTGTAGTTTGATGGAGTATTGACGTATTGAGATAATGTTTTAAATGCTGGTAGGACCCTTGTATGGGTGTGGCTAGAATAGGAATGAATTTGGTGAGAGAGTATGTATGGGGAGAAGTAAGAAATGTAGGTGAACTATGGCAAAATTTTAGTAGGAATTGTGTATTAGGAATGACTTGGTGAATGGGAAAAACAAGGTGTATTGGGTTTAGTAGAGATGTTTAGAAACCATGGATAGGTAGTAGTATGTGAATTTAAGGGTATAAAATCTGTAGCAAAGAGTGTTGACATGTATTGGAGAAATGAGGAAAAAAGTAGTGTGCAAGACTTAGTAAAGTGAGTATTGTGCTGGGTAAGACTTGGGTTGAGTATAATGCAAATGAGGCAATGAAAGAGCCATAGGATTAGTGGGAAGAAGACAAGAAAATCTGTAGCATTTGTGGAAGTAGAAAAACTGTAACAGTGGAGGAAAATTTGACAGTGGAATGTGTTTTGTAACAGATTTGTATAGAGATGGGTTAGGCTAGTTTTGATTGCCTAATTAGGGTCAAAACACCCTAGATTATATGTAGGAATATTGGGGAAGAAGTTGGTAGAAGTTTGGAATTGAAACATAATAAAAAACAAACATAATTTACAAACCTGCAACTGGTCCGGGTCTGTAAACCGGTACAGAAACCCGGACCAGCCTTAAAACACAACAGAACGTAGTAGTAGTGGAGTGGTCCGGGTTTACAAACCAGGACACTAACCCGGACCACCCCAAATTCATACCCGAGAGAAACTACAAACGCATGGTCCGGGTTTGCAATCAAGGACCTAAACCCGGACCATACATAAAACATACCCGAGAGTTTTACAAACATTGTGGTCCGGGTTTGTAAACCAGGACAGTAACCCGGACCACACCAAAACCTTCACAGAATGTGTTTTAAAGCTAATCTAAGGTAGGGTAATGAAGGGTAATGATAGTATAAGATAATTAAGACTTAATTAATGATGTTTAAAGGTCATTAAGGTCATGAACAAGCCTAGGAAGTAATTTTAAGAAAGTAACATAAGTAAATGTATTTAAGTAACAATGAGTTAGTAAGTATAAACTGGGAAACTTTAGAAAAATAATAAGTAAGGTTAATTATTTATAATTAACCACCAAACTGTATGTATGTCATTGGATTCGAATAGTTGAACACCGAAGAGGAGTCGGTGAGCCTAAGTCAACGGTGAAAGGTATGATTTCTTCATGCTCTGTATCCTAACCTGGTTACCCCGATTTGTGTGCTTATTTGATCACCTAAATAAGATAAATGCATGAATCGGACTATATTGCACTTACTTGTGCTTGCTTTAGGTTGTTCTTGATATGTATTGTCTTGAACACTAGTTTGTTTAATTCATGAAATATATGGATGAAGATGAAGTGTATTTGTATCTTGTAGTGTACTTGTGTACTGTATTGTATCTTGTATGGATGTGTGTATGGGAGTATTGAATTGTTGTGTGGCTTGGATGTGAATGAATTCTACTAATTCCTAACTACCTAACTCCTAACGTAAGTATTGAGTAAATTGGAATGAGTAGAAGTCCGATATAGTTTCGGCCACACGTGAGGATGAGGAGACACAAGAGGTCGGATCCGATTCCTGGTTCTTAAACTTGTCCACGGCCCAAACCCCTTAAATGGGTAGCATCCTGGATTAGTGAACCAAGTAAATCCCGGTGGCGGGACAGAGTAGTCCCCGGGCCAGAGGTCCCGACGACTTGACTTGATTATGTAGTAAGTAAAGTATTGTATGTGTAATGGTCTTGGCTGGTGTAAGTGATTGACCCCGAGTAAAAGAGTAATCTCAACCCGATTAACCCAGGTGGACAAATGGAGCTAACAAGTATTGTGTATGGGGTATGTATTGAGTATGTAATGTGTATGTATTGTGTTTGTGTATTTCGGAAGAAGGTAAGTAAGTATTGGTTGACTTGTATTGTCTTCCTTGTGTGTATTGTATTGTGCGAATGTATGTATACCTTGTGTAGTATTGTAGCATGATGTATGAAGCATGTATGTATGTATGTACTTGTAAAATGAATTGCATGTATTCGACCAAGTGGTCGGCGTACCCTCGCTAGTACGCGGGGTATGCGGAAGTCATATGCAACGAAAGCTGAGCCCCTAGGGGCAACATTTTTAGTGTGCAGGTACCCGAAGCGGACATGATCACAGTAAGAGACCGTCAGCTAAGTTTGGGTAGTTAGGAGTGAAATGTAGTTAGTAGTGAAGTGTATAGGGCTTGTAGCCTTAAAGTAGTAGTGTACCAAAGGGTACACCTTATGTATTGAAGGTATGTAGTTGTGAGGAATGGGTAGACGTAGACTCTTAGTGAGTATGTATGAACTTGGAAGAAGTATTGTATTTGTATTTGGAACTTAGTAAACTTGGTATGTATATTGTATTGTATGGTACTGTAATAGAGTGTGTTGAATGGGAAGTTGTAGTACCCGGTTGTAATTATAGTAAAGATTGTATTTGTGTAGCACTCGGATATTCCAGTCCATCAGACCAATGCTGTATGTAGTAGTAGTAGCCTTGTTAGTCACGTGGGTGGCTAACAACATTGTATCACCCACCGTTGTGTAAGTAAGTATCCGCTGCGAAGGTATGTAAGTACGTTGGGATTGGACGGTAATGACGGTATTAGCGGTAAAGGTGTTACAGATAGTGGTTTCAACTGCCGCAAGGCAGAGAGAACATTGTTGTTAAGCAAAAGTGACTACATCGAACAACAATGGTTTATCCTTTGTAGTTGAGGAGAAACTAATATAGTAATTCAACACGTGAAGGGGCATTGTCAGCATTGAGTTTTGTACCCCTATCCTATGTTAATTCGGGTTAATTAGGATCTGATCGGGTTCTAGGTCCACTTATAACCTAAGCTTAATAACTATGTCATAAACATTAATTACTAAGTCCTAAGTTAGCTCACTAGAACCTAATTAGAGTCACCACCTAATTTTTACCTAGATTAAATTAGGAAAGGAGAGTTCGGGTTCGGGGGCTTAGTATCTGACTTATTCAGGGTTCAAATTACTTTCATTACCCCTCGAAGTCATTTTTCCTCTACTTAGTTTATTTACGGCTTATTACGAGTCATTTTAACCTAAGTGCGCACACTTTTGATTTCTTTTATTTTATAACATTTTTTGACTAAAAATTAAAGTAAAAATTAAAATTATCTAAACTAGGGGTTTTGTGGCAGAATTAGGTCAAATTTTGTTTCCGTCCATAGCCACATACCTAATGTTCAAGGCCAAGAACCCTAGTTAATCTAAATAGTCAGAAAGGTTGAAATAACGGGAAAACTAAATTTACAAAATGTTCGGGGCCATGGACATGGCGTCCATGGGTGCGGATCACCCTCAGACAGCAGCGTTGAGGCTGTTCCCATCGGTGTTTTTAGCTCAAACTGAATGGGTACATAGCCTGAAAGATTCTAAGTATGTTAGTAATTGAAGGAATTCAATTCGAAGCCAAAATTAATGTGAAACTTAGCTAACAAGTTATTAGATAAAAGCTTAAACAAAAGTCAATTCAGAATCTGTAAAAAGTTAAGTTGCACTAAGAACTTGACAGAAGACTAATGAAGTCGTGGGGAATCAAAAGAATAAAGTTTCAACCTGTTTTACCTTTGAGATTTGGGAGATTCCTCACGTCGGAAAACTTTTGGTGCACCGTTGAAGCCGGTTCCGGATTGAGTTCGACCGAGCTTCTGACTATTAACTATTGGGGGTGTTCTTCATGCTTCGGTGGTGGTTTGGTTGGTGTTTGGTGATTGTTTTGGTATTGGGAGTTAAAAAGTTTGTTTATGTGTTGATTTTGGAAGGATTTCAGTATGATTTTGATGCTTGGAGTTGCAAAACCTGAGAGATTTGTTATCGTGGTGGATTCTGATTGCCTAGAGTTATGAATGTACTTTTTATATCAAGGGTTAAGGTTGTTTATATAGGCATCACTTAAAAGATAAACTAGCTCGGTAAAAATTAAGATTTACTGATGTTTTCGAATGAGCATCTTTTGGGATGATTCTGGCCATGAAATTTTAGCCACGTGTAGAGGAGTGAGTTTATGAATTTTCTAAGGAGAAATTAGATTTTTTGGATAATGTAATATTTTTAAATTCAATTTCTCGTCAAATTCAATCAGAAATTAGTAAAAAATTATTGGAACTTTGAAAAATCAAAATTCCAACGTTATTATCCTCTATCACATGTTCAAATTTCAAAGCATTCTGAGTTGATTTGAGTTGTTTTTGGAGGAGAGAGAAAGCTTATAGGGTCGCATAGGAGCCCTAAAAATTATGAAAACGCCCCTCGGGACTAGTAAGCTGCCCCTAATGCTCCGGAATGCACTGATCAAGCTAGGATTCTTCTCATTTGTCCAAAATGTCCTTCATAAAGCCTATTCCTTAAAGAATACAACCTGGGGGATCAAAAGTTTGGGTATAACAGATTGCCCCCCTTTAACTAGACTCTAGAATGGGTATGAAGAGTCTAGTTGATGCTTGAGTGATACCCCAAAATTTTGTATCCTATGAGATCCTTCATGCTATCAGAAACAAAGTAGGATGTGTTGAGCTATTCTAAGGCGTGGACTACCTAGATGGCATAAAGGAATTGTTGTCGAGCCATTCTAAGGTGCTGACTACCTAGATAATGAAAAGGGAAGTGTTATCAAGCTGTTCTAAGGAACTTACAACCAAAACAAAGAAAAGAGAAATACTGTCGAGCTATTCTAAGGCGCTGACTACCTAAATGATAAAAGTAAAAATGTTGTCGAGCTGTTCTAAGGCCCTGACTACCTAAAGGCAAAGAGAAGATGATGTCGGACTATTCTAAGCCGTCGCCTACCTAAAGCAAGAATGAAAGCAATGCCAGACTATTCTAAGGCGTAAACTACCTAAAGGAGAGAATGAAAGCAATGTCAGACTATTCTAAGGCGCCGACTACCTAAAAATGAAAACAAGATGATATGCAGATGTGGGCATAACACTGATGATGCTGATACACCAGTGATGCTGATACACCAGTGATGCTGATGATGCTGATAATGTCAATGACGCTGACAATGTTGATGATGCTTGGATGCTTCTAGGGGCCGAAACTCGTGTTGTTGCTCCAAGCTAGACCCATTGAGGACTTAATGACATTGCCCCTAAGCCGGTGTGCAGGGATAACTCCTGGTAAAAACCCTGGGGACTTATTGCTGATAAGTACGGAATTTATCTATATTTTTACACTTAATGTGATTAATATTTCATTGGTTTATATGATAAATTCCTTACTTATATGCTTAATTATGTTAAATGTTTTAGATTATTCCTCTCATGTGGTTTTATGCTAAAATAGGTTAAAAACACTGAAGAAAACGTCTAAAAACATATGTCAAAAGTTCCGCGATCAAACTGGCACCAAACAGAAGCAAAAACGGACATTCTGCTTAATTTATAGCATGATTCGGGTTTATGTACTTGTTTATAAACCCGGACCATATTGCAGCGCAGCTTAATGCCTTATTTTAGGGGTGGTCCGGGTTTGTGTACCGATTTACAAACCCGAACCAGGTTAATAAAATTGGCGCGGGCTTTATTCTTGCATGCATATTCCATGGGCTGGCTTTTGTCGCGGGCTGACATCGTATAGGCGCACACAATTTCAGCAGAGGCTTTGAGCCGATACTTTTACTGATCAGAGGAAAAGGCTGTGCATGAATTTGCTCACGTGGACCTTCGTCGGTTGCATGGACTCATGATACAGGGCCGACAATTGCTGACTTTCCTTGGACTGGGACGACAAGAACGTACAGGGCCATGCATGCATGACGTGCATACCCGCGTGAAGACAATTGTGGGTTGGACCATGATTCTTGTCTCATGCACATACATTATGGCGCAGACATATGCATGACACGTCGACAAAAGAAGAGGACATCGCACGTGAGCCCACCATCGTGAAACAACTGACGTAGGGCTGCATCGATTTCTTTGACTGACTTTAGAAGTCAAAGCTGACAGGAATAAAAAGGGAGCAACATATAGATATATATTGAACGGACGACATAGAGAGAGGGGGAGTAGAAGACTGCTTGGAAATTGTAACACCCCAACCGCTAATCCTTCCATTATCCCCTAATCATACTCATAATTACCTTACTCGCAGCAAAATACGTACTTACTTACTTACTCCCGGCGGGTGATACAACGCCGTTAGCCATCCAAGACTAACAAGGCTACTACTACTTACAGTAACGGTCTGACGATTAGAATATACCGAATACGTGTTACTTACTTTACAATGCCAAATACTTACTTACACTTGATTACCGAGTATCCAAGATATATGAATTACACTTCTTGACTACTCCCAAAAATTAAGAGTTTGTACATCTACTCCTTTCTATCCAATCACAATTCATTATCCAAAAAGGTGTACCACATGGTACACCGGCTACTCAAAAAGGCCTTAGCCGTGTACAACTCGGTACACCATCCCAATCTACTAACTACCCCAAAAAGAGTTCATCCCGGTCCTTACTCGGCCATTACGCCTCGCGGGTACCTGTAGAATAAAAACATCACCCAAGGGGCTCAGCTTACGCTGCATATGATAACCGCATACCCCGCGTACTAGCGAGGGTACGCCAACTATTTGGTTGAATACATGCGGTTCGTTTCATTCATACAT
>JAIOTZ010002006.1:0-25400 GCA_023374045.1 Limonium bicolor
AAGGACGATTGTTGTTTAATAGCCTCATCATAATTAAGACAAGGGAGCTAGAATGTAAAATAACCAATTTAATAATGTTTTGGACCAAACTATTAATTGTACAATCGAGCTTTTATTATTGGACATTAGTATTGGATCTGTCTGATACTTTTTCTCACCTACAACAAAAATGACTTATTTAGCTTGAAAGAATTGTTTTTGAGTTTTTAAGAGCCTTAGGAAGGCAATAAGCTACTCTTTATATCATACTACATATTATTGTGCTAATATGGATGATAAACAATGATAAACATTGATAAAACACATAATATAAATCCTTAAAACATGCTCATTCATGCACTTATCACCTGTCATACATCGAATGACAAACCAAGGTATGCTTTGTTTTTTAACTCAATAAATACAAAAGAGATGAAAGGAGAGAAAATAAGACTAATAAAAGCCTCATCTCAAAGGTACATAATAATAAAAGCAGCTTAAAGTAACCATCCATAATCACATAAAGAGAGATTTTGTTGCTAAACAACCTATTCCCAGCAAATTTAGAAAATTAAATGACTGGACCAATAGATACTAGTAATAACACCAACATAGCTTAACTTCCACTTGCATGAAAGCTAATGAAAGATGTAGATCACTAAGGTTTGATTCCTTGCCACAAGAGATCCATCGCGACACAATGACTATTTCTATAGCCATCCAAGCAAAGCATGTTGAGCGGAGGGATGGGGGAGCACACTCTTTGGAAGGCCGTGAACTTAGTATAACTCAATCAATTTGTCTACGTCAGGTGAAGCTGATTGGAATTAACCTTCCTAGTAATCATGATTCCTTATGAACAAATTATTTTGTTCAACTGAAGTGAAGTTCATCATGGAAATCCACACATTGCATCTGTCATCTTCCTCACTTCTAACAAGGAATCAATAGTAAGGATCCCAATAGAAACTGAGGTACCTCTTAAAACAAGAAGGTGATAGTAGCTAATTAAACAAATAAAGCCTAAACTAGTTAGATCAAAAAGAAGGAAGTCAAATAAACTAGGACGGAAAAGACAAATGAAGTAACTCCTATGATAAAGTGTCTTAAACAATGTTCACAGAATCGTGATTCGATCCCATGATCCTACGATCTTACGATCCAAATTCATAGTTACGAACCTGATCGCAGATATGATCGGAATCATGTAGGATCATCGAAGGATCACAATTCCATCGTGTAATCCTACGATCCTACACTCTAGATCCATAGTATGATTCCACAATCCCATCAATCCTATTTTTTTTTGTTTTTCATATCAATGTGAATTATATCTTACCAAAATATAAAGAAACAAAAAGTTCTCAACATTTTGGTGAAAGTTTCATATTCCATAAAATCATGACTTTGAACATTGATATTAGATATTATTAAAAACAATTTTATATGAGATTTATTTAAAGTCATTGAGCGAATTAGGATTAAGATTGGAATATCACTTCTTGTTACTCTCCATCATGAATGATTTCAAAATGTACCTAGGTGTTCATAAGATATAGGGGTTGCTATTCACAGTACAAAATTACTAATCACCGCAGTACAAATTTTTTTAAAATCATATTAACGCTGTAAACATGTAATGATGTATCCCTGTATTTTTTTCAAAGTGATGATCAAGAAGAAAAGCAGTTAGTCTCTTATACCAAGCGCGAGGTGCTTGTTTCAATCCATACAATGCCTTTTCCAAATGATATACATGATCCAGTTTGGCAGAGTCTTGGTCTTCAAAGCCGGGGGTTGAGAGACATATACTTTCTTCTTTGAGATGTCCATTCAGAAATGCACATTTAACATCCATTTGATATAGAATGAACCAATGTGATGCTGCAAAGGCTATGAGAAGACAAATTGCTTCAATCCGTGCTACTGGAGCATAAGTTTCATCATCAAATCCAACACCTCTTGTGGATTGTAGCCTTTTGCAACTAGTCGAGCTTTGTTCCTTGATATTGTCCATTTTCATCAAGTTTGTTCCTGAAGACCCATTTTGTGCCTATAACATTTTGATTTTTAGGTCTTGGAACAAGTTCCCACAGGTCATTCCTCACAAACTCATTTAGCTCCTCATGCATCACATTTATCCAATCTTCATCTCCTAATGCCTCTTTTATTGTCTTTGGCTCCATCGTGGACAAAAATCCAAGAACGCACAAAATTTTGTGTAGTAGATCTTGTTTGAACACCTGAGTTCCGATCTGACAGAATATTATCAATTACTATACTCGGTGCATTTCTAGCAGTCAGATGGTGTCTTGTTTCTGTAATGACCCCAAACAAGGCCTAGTTCTGAGGTCGTTACACGCCGTGCACTTGCTATCTAAGATACGCAAGGCTCTAACTAACGATCCAGTAGATAGACGGGAAAGCTTATATATATATAGCAACAAAAATGTTTACAATCTCCATAGGCGTAATATAAATACCGAAACATAACTCAGTGGTCAAAGGCTAATCCAAATGTAGTGTCAAAAGGCCCGAAGACTACTAAAGTCTAAATGCGTAAATGTGCCAAACAACATAGATGAGCTAAGGCTCCAGAAACAAGAGAGGGAAATCCTCGCTGATCAATCTGCAAATGTTAGTAGAGAGTAGAGGAGTGAGCAAACCTCATACTCAGCAGATGACAAACTTCATCAATAAGCATACTCAAAACAGTTGAAAATATATGTATTCATAAAACCAGGAGTCGAACCGAAGGAGGAAGTAATTTTCCATAAGCAGAACAAATAGCAGAGGAAGCCAACTTGTCACATACCAAAACAAAGTTCAGAGGATACAAACAGAACTGACAGAATCACAAACAACGCGGGACACTAGTGTTCAATGCATACAAACAGAACAGAGTGAATCCGTAAGCAGAACGAGGAAAACCAATAGTGAACAGAACGGGAGACACACATGGAAAATAATAGAAGGACGTCCTACGCTGCGCGCTACGGGATAGCTAGACCCAGCCATCCACGGCTCAGACACAAAGAATACTAGGTCCCAAAACAGAAGCTTAATATATAATAAGCGTAAGTGCATAAATGGCACCACAAAGATTAAAAAGCTTAATCAGCATTAGGGGAATACAACCCCACAAACAGAAGTCAAAACGGAGCTCAAACGAGTAACTTAGGCAAATCAAAAGGTGTGTCCGAACATCCATGTTTGGACACAAGTCGAGACTCAAAACAGTAGAAGTCCAAATGTCCGAACATGTGTCCAAACATCAATGTTCAGACACATGCCGAGAGTCAAAACTAAAGGTGTCCGGACTTGTGTCCGGACATTAGAAGTTCGAACAAGTTCCGAGAAAACTATACGTGGTGGTGTCCGAACAGGTGTCCGAACATCAATGTTCAGACACAAGTCGAACTTAAATCAGAGGGAAAGAAGAAGAGGTGTCCGAACTTATGTCCGGACATACAAGTTCGGACACATGCCGAGACTTGTAAGCCAGACTCGTCCTCGAACCCCGTCTGAACTTACATGTTCGGATGGAAGTTCGAACACATGTTAAATCATGAAAGTCTGAAGGCACAATGGGGTCTGTCCGAACTTACAAGTTCGGATAGACGTTCGTACACATCAAAATCCAGAAATTTCAGAGCAGCGAACAAACATAGAAAACAAAACCATCACCAAATTGCAACACGATTCCAGATTGTTAAGTCCTTAACTATGGGGGTTTTAGTAGCTTCAAATCAGACAAAATCAGACAGAAATCAGTCACAAAACACAGAGCAATCCAAACAATTTGAACTATCAAATCAGGAACTCTTCATATCCGAACACACTCATCGAATCCATTCATCACCTACCTCGATTAATTGTAAGGATATTTGACAACCGGAGTAGAATCAGCCACCGAATACAAACTAAATGTAGACGAATCAACCACTGAATCGCCCCATCACCAATACACAGAAGATCTCAAAATCAGAAAAGTACCAAAAACCCTCAAATCTAAAAAGAAATTTGCAAGCCACAAACCCAAACCTGAATCAAACGATGTATACACTACAAAGAAGGACCCAATCACAGTAGCAGTGACAACAAAATGTAGAATCCGCATCCCAACAAAACTCACAAGAGAGGAAAAGAATACTCTGAAGAGGGAGAAGAGAAAGCGCACAACAGGATGAAGAAAACTATCAATCGTGATAGAACGTGAAAGGAGTTATATCCCTTATTTAAATCCTTACCAAAATAGAAGGAGAAAAAGACCTCATTGTCCTCTCCTTTAGCTCAAAATACTTCAACGTCTTAAACATAATGACAGACTTTAAAAGGAAATGTGACGACATAGACTAAGGAAATAAATCTTGGGTTATAACAGTTTCTGTGTTCTGTACTTCAGCAGGTTCCGAAACCGATGGTTCTGGAGACTGCATTTCTGAGTCCTGAACTGATGTTGTCGGATGGTCACATGTAACTTGTTATTCTTCAGATTCACCTCCTGAGACTTCATGATTTTTGGATCCTCCATCCACTGAGTTAAACAGATCATTCATCACTTCCTGAGACATTCTTTCTCCAAAGTCGCTTTCATAAAATTTGACGTTGGTCGATTCTTCAACTATCAAGGGGTGTTTGTTAAATACTCAGTAGGCCTTGCTGCTCTTAGAATATCCAAGAAAAACACCCTTGTCACATCTTTTATCAAATTTTTCCAGATCGTTATTCCAATGATTTAGGATGTAACATTTACACCCAAACACTCTGAAGTGGGTATTGATGACGTCCTTTGAACAGTTCATAGGGTGTTTTAGATAAAATCGGACGGATAAGTGCTTTGTTAAGAATGCAACATGCTGTACTTATGGCTTCACCCCTAAAGCTAGGAGATAGACCACTACTATTTAACATAGTACAAGCCATTTCTTGAAGTGTCATATTCTTTCGTTTTACAACACCATTTTGTTGCGGTGCTCTAGCTACTGAGTATGTACACGTTATACCCTTGTCAGTACAGAACTGAGTGAACCTTTGATTAAAGAATTCAGTCCCTTGATCTGTTCGTATACCCTTGACCTTGTTTTCTGTCTGAGTTTGAAGCTGAGTTACCAAAACCTTCACTTCGTCAAATGTTTGATCCTTGTTGTGAAGTAAGATTGTCCATGTATATCTTGAGTAGTCATCAACCACAACAAGTATATATCTCTTCCCGACCTACTTTGTACTTGTATAGGACCCATCAATCCATGTGAAGAAGCTCCAAGGTTTGAGTGCTACTGACAATGTTCTTTGACGTATGAGGGACTTGTTTTTGTTTGTTCAAAGCACAATCTTCGCAAATCGTATTGTAATCAAGTGTCTTCTGAGGAAGTCCATTAACCAATTCCTTTATTCTTAGCTTGTTAATCACCCGATGATGAGCATGTCCTAACCTTCAATGCCATAACAAGTTGTCATCATCCTTGACTGTGAGACACGTTAAGTATTTTTTATTATTAATGTCTATCATGTAGATATTTCCTACTCGACAACCTGGAAGTAACACTTCTTGTGTTTCCTTGTTATGAATCAGAAAACCTTCTAAGTCGAAGATTACTTCTGATGGACCCTTATTGCAGACTTGAGAAACACTAAGTAGATCATGGCTAAGTCCTTCAACAAGACTAACTTGATCAATGCAGTGTTCTTTACCAGTTGTACCTATCCCAATTGTTCTTCCTTTACCATTATTGCCAAAGGTTACCTTTCCTCCTCTTTGTTCAATAAGTGTGTTGAACTTTGTTTTATCTCCACTCATGTGTCTTGAGCAACCACTATCCATTAACCACCAATTCTCTTGTTGTGTGGCTGCAAATCCCTTAGATCAATCAGTCACTTGTTAGTCTAGGGTACCCAAACTTGTTTGGTCTCAGTTCTTTGTACACCAGAGAATTATTCCAGTACTTATGAGTGCTGGACTGAGAATAATTTCTATGTGTCCGGTTTGTACTTCTATACCTCAACTTCCTACAAAAGCCTATACTATGTCCGTATTTATGACAAAACTGACAAGAGTATTGATTTTGTTGGTCCTCGGTTTAAAGGGCTTTACTGAGAGACTATGTTCCTGGATCTCATCATACTTTTTCTTGCCTGTTAACATACCTGTCAGGTTAACCTTTCCTGTATACCAAACTGGATTTTCTTATGAGGATATCTCTTTTTCTCTCTCTAATCTTTCCAGATCATCTGACAAATCTCATTTTCCTTTTTTCAAACCTTCATTCCTTTCCTGAATAGATTAAACTCAGATTGTGCCAACTGGGTAAATATGTGATTCTCCCAGTTTAAGGTCTTATGGATTTAATCTGTGAGTTGTTTTCAGTTTGGGACTCATAACATTCCTAGAAAAATCCTTTTCTAACAGTTTTACTTCTAACATTTTAATCTTGCAACAATAGTAGTTAACAAATTAAATAGCTCTTTCTTTGACAAAGAATTAAAATCATCTTCAATGAGTTCAGGACTTACCTTTTCTCCTTCTACGACTTCTTGCCATCCTTCGCTTGCCATCATGCAAAAATTTTCATCCAGTCACACTAACTTTCTCATCATCTTCTACCACGGCAGTCATGCATAGCTGTGTTGTTTCTACAGTTTCTGAGTTTGAGTGTGAGACATCTTGTCCCCAAGCAGCTGTTGCAGCTTCAGTGATTTCTTGACCTTCTCTTGAAAGCTTTCCTTTGGTCTAAGAGTACAATCTTTAACCATATGTCCTGGTTTGTTACTCTCGAAACATATAATTTGCTCATTTTTGGATTTGTACTTATCAGACCTTGATCCTGAACCTCTTCTACCACCAAATATTTTCCTAATTCCATTTGCAATCATGGTGATCTCCTCATCCTCATTTATTTCCTCAATATCTATCTCATTCGAGACTTTCTTAGCCTTCAAGGCTACGTCTTTGCTTGCATTTGGATTCGCTAACTCGCCTCTCATCTTACCTTCATAAACCGTCAGTTCTAAACCTAACTCTTCAAAGGATAATTTGGATAAATCCTTTGTACATTCCAGAAGAGTGGTGAAATTTAACCCTTATTTACACAAACTATCGGGAAATCTCTCATTAACAACAATGTTAGGAAGAACTTCTTCAACAATCTTGAGCTCACAAAGAATCTTGTCAAATCTTTCTAGTGTGTGTGAGATTGTCTCCCCTTCCATCATCTTAAAGTTGTCGA
Organism: Limonium bicolor; assembly: GCA_023374045.1. Classification (NCBI taxonomy): domain Eukaryota; kingdom Viridiplantae; phylum Streptophyta; class Magnoliopsida; order Caryophyllales; family Plumbaginaceae; genus Limonium; species Limonium bicolor. The sequence continues at coordinate 7,206 of JAIOTZ010002006.1, forward strand.
ACTGTCTTTTGAGTTATTTACCTTTTACCCTTTTTACAGAATCAGTTCTAGCATATGTTGTGTTGAGAAAATCCCATACTTCCTTGGCAGTGTGCAATCCCAACACCTTCTGTTGGTCTGAGTCTGACAGTGACAACATAATGATTCTACGTGCTTGTCTGTTTTTGCTAATCATCTTGTTGTCATTCTTGTTCCAGCTAGCCCTTGTTTTTTCTTTAGAAACTCCATTTTCTTTGATCTTAGGCTTAAGATCAGCTTCAGTCACTACGTCCCACAACTGTAAGTCAATGGAGACCAATTGGTCTCCCATCTAATCACACCAGCTGGTGTAGTTGAATTTGGTGAGCTTTGGGGTTTAACACAGTAGGAATTCATTGCGATCAACCCTGAAGAAGTTTCTTGCATTGAGGGTTACCTTGCTCTGATACCAATTGACAGTTCCTACTCGGTGGGTTTAGAAATGAGGGGATAAAGAACAAAAGTGCTAAAACACAAATGCTAATATAGAATAAGTTTCATGTATCGCACTAGACACAAAGACCTCACGTTGAGAAATCTTTCTCAACAATCACACAAGAACACTCCTTCTCTAATCACGTTAGGATTACAATCCTAAAAACAACACAACTATAAACTTACACTCCCTTTTTCCCTGTTTTTGTTCTAACTGCAAATATGCTCTACTGGTCTTGAATCTCTCGTACAATGTATTCCTCAACTTACCATCTATTCTCTCTATTTTGCATTAATCGCCGTTACCCAAAACCTAAACTTTCTTTTCCTCTAATAAGTCGAAGCTAGGAGAATATCTATCTTCAAAGATTTTCTTCATCTGTAATAAATAAAGTAAATCTCGCTAGATATTATTTTTCCCTTCGGTTATCCGTTCAAGACTTATCGCGTAATGATCTTCAGCATCATACTGAGTTTTCCAATCAAAATAGCATCAACAATCTTCCTAGTATCCTCTTTCATCATGTAGCGAAGAGATTTGTCAACACTATTGTAATGCTTCATCATGCTAGAGCAAACTAAGAAAATAGAATTTACCGCCTCAATACATTTCACGAAATATGAAAGTTTTAATTGTTTTTAACTCTTAAAACATCACATCCAAGATAATCCTTTTAGTTTAAGAGTATTATATTGAAACCTGGACATCTTTTTTGGTTTATCGATGATTATAAACCATCAAATAATCTCCTATAGTTACTCCCCTATTGATAATTTTTAACATACTTCACACTAAAAACAAAAATACCACTACAATTGAAACTTAGTTAACTAAAAAATGGATCTATTTCCCCACTAGGATAGCCGAGTTTGTGAAGGGTGAAGTAGGGGTACAATTTTTCCCAAGCACCCTTTATCAGTTGAGTCTACCTATGAATATAGGTAAGTATTTTACTTATTCTTCATTGTGACTTCGCATTTGTCCTTTATGCTTCGTGACTTATTTTCTTATAATACTAGTTTAAATAGCCTCGATCAATTCAACAAAATTTGATGCTCAAAGTCAAATTATTCCATTAATAATTTCTTATATCAGATAACATTGTACGGTACAACATCAAACACTTGTCCTTAATTGTTACTATATCAATAGAAAGGGACAAAAAAAAAGAAATAACTCTAACTATTAGGACTTAATCCATGAACCAACACACTGTCAACAGCTGTGCTGCTGGGTGGGCAGTCACCGTCAGCGAGCCAATAGCATAGACAGGTTCTACTTTCACAGTTAGTCACGCCATTGTAATGCCTCGCCTTGCACCGTCCATGGCAACCAACACACCCACCGGGAAGCATCTCTTTACACATAATACCTTATGTCTTTTTACCATCTGCACAACTGCAACAGAAAAGTTCCCAGAATCTTATACTTAGTTTTAATTAACTGTTTGTGCTAGCAAGCATGCATGTTCAAAGAGATCGATGTACCTGTTATGAGGAGGACAATGAGCATGACAATGTAGAAGGTGGATGAAGGTGCCTTCACCATCTTTATGTGATGTGATTACAAAGGATCGAGAGTGGTTTGTTTGATTTAGTGTTTGAATGTGAATCCAACTGGGAGAAGCAAAGAGGAAAGGATGGTATTATAAAGGGATGAGAGATAATGAAGAGGCTAGTATAGAGATTTATTGTCTTGAAACTATTTACAGATTAGGGAGGGCTTAAATTGGTTTAACACCTAAACATTCATGTCAAAGATAATCTTTTAAAAGCTTAAGGCTATCTGTTGTACCTGTCCATTTTTTTACGTTTAAGTCTCGGTAAACAAAAGAAATAGAGCAAATTTACATATAACGTTTTACTTTCAGGAATTGATAGACAAGAAGTTTCAAACGTCAAATCTATTCAGCTGAAAAGATAGAGGATGTGTTAATGAGTCGTATAGACTAATTAAAATCTAATTTATGCTCAGGTTAATTAATTAGAAGTTGAATTTTAATGGCATTTAGCTAGCTATGAGTTACAATAGCTTAATTGAATTAGTCTATTTAACTAATTTGCAAATTCAGTTACAAGTTTCAAGCATGAATAGAAAAGGATAGAAAGGGAAGTTTTTAGTGAATGGGGATCGCAAGATCCATTTTTGTTTCTTGGGGAGAGTTTTTCCGGATCATTTTTCATTTAAGTAAGAACTAATGTTGTCGTTTATTATTGAGTAGTTTTATCTTAATGTTTCAGGTAGTAAAAATAATGTACTTCCAGATTTTTACTTTTTGATATAATTTTCTCTTCGTTTGAGTGATAGTTTTTCCTTGTTTTGAAAAATTATCTATTTCTTGCATGATGTGTGAGTTACATAATAGAATTGATGTTACTATACTCCATAGCATTGATTACGCTACAACTGATACCATTAACTTACTAGATACACAATAAGAATTATTTGTGAATGTTTGTTTTGGTTGTTTAAAATTTGTTGGCCACATCGTAATTAGATATAAATGGTTACATACATGTTCATTTGTTCAGTATATGAAAAATGTACACATGTATATATAAAGTTATACAATGAATTCTGATATTACTAAAATTGTATTATATGTACAGAATGACTTCTTAAGCTATACTGTAAGCTTACAAAACCTGTACTCTATAAAAATTGTACAACTACAAATGTAGCTAAAGATAGCTACATATGCTTATAGCTAAGAATGATTGTTGTTTAACAACCTCATCAGAATTAAAACAAGGGATCCAGAATGTAAAACGAACCGATTAAATAATGTTTTGGACCAAACTATATAATTGTACAATCGAGCTTTTATTATTGGACATTAGTATTGGATCTGTCTCATACTTTTTCTCACCTACAACAAAAATGACTTATTTAGCTTGAAAGAATTGTTTTTGAGTTTTTAAGAGCCTTAGGAAGGCAATAAGCTACTATTTATATCATACTACATATTATTGTGCTAATATGGATGATAAACATTGGTAAAGCATGTAAGATAAATCCTAAAAGCATGCTCATTCATGCACTTATCACCTGTCATACATCGAATGACAAACCGAGGTATGCTTTGTTTTTTAGCTCAATAAATACAAGATGAAGGGAGAGAAAATAAGAATAATCAAAACCACATCCCAAAGGTACATAATAATAAAAGCATCTTAAAGAAACCAACCATAATCACATAAAGAGGGATTTGTTGCTAAACAACCTATTCCAAGCAAACTCAGAAAATTTAATGTCTGGACCAATAGATACTAGTAATAACACCAACATAGCTTAACTTCCACTTGCATGAAAGCTAATGAAAGATGTAGATCACTAAGTTTGATTCCTTGCCACAAGAGATCCATCGCGACACAATGACTGTTTCCATAGTCATTCAAGCAAATCATGTTAAGCGGGGGACCCGGGAGCACACTCTTTGAAAGGTCGTGAACTTACTATAACTTAATGAATTTGCCTACTTCAAGTGAAGCTGATTGGAATTAGCCTTCCTAGTTGTTAGGATGGGCTGATAGTATGTATATCTTTTGTTTTCCTACAAGCCTGCCGGTTAGTTATTTTGAGGCGTTGTTTTAAGTTCTTAGTTTTAGTTTAGTTTTCTGTCAAAGCACAGCGTTTTGATTAGCTGGGTTTTTCTGTATATACTCGTTTAGGTCAGCGTGTATTGTGCGTGTCGCATTGTACTCTGTCGATTCAATCAGAAAGTAAACCTAGTCCCCTTTCTTCTCTCTGTTCGACTGAGTAAAGTTTGCTTTGGGCAAACTTTGATTTGGCTTCAGCTTGTTCAATCTGTGAGATCATATCATGGTATCAGCAACCCGATCCCACACCTCTTCCAATCGACTATTAGCCTGATTTCCTCAGTCCTTCATACGACAGTTGCTCTCCGTTTCTTGTGGATCGAGATTTGCGTCCATTTCACCGACGGCCATGGCGGATGATCAAGAAACTGACAAGACTGGAAAGGGTAAAGATACTGCCACTCCCAACGAAAGCTCCAGCGAAGCGATTCCAGTCGGCCATCCTTACTACATCACAAGTAATGAACTACCCGGAATGACCCTTGCAGATAAGTTCAAGGGTGAGGGATTTTCCTGCTGGAAGGAGCAGGTTACTATTGCCCTAGGTGCCAAGAATAAGCTTGGCTTTGTGGATGGGTCATTAAAGAAACCGACAGATTCTACCCAGAAGGCAGACACATGGAAATGGTTCGACTCTATGGTCAAGTCGTGGCTTTTAAGCAGTCTCGGGAAAGAACATCGGCCATAGTGTTCTTTTGTACCTTCAGCCGCCACAGCTCTGGAAAGATCTCTACAGCCGTTGGGAACAAGCAGATGAAACCAGGATCTATGATCTTGAACGGAGGTTGGCCCTTACAAATCAAGGTAATGACCCGATCTGTGACTATTTCATGAAAATAAAGCTTATCTGGGATGAACTTGATGCAAGTAGAACGATTCCCTCCTGTACATGTCAAACTTGCACCTGCGAGGCATCTAAGAAGTTCGCTGAGTATGTTCGAGTCAGAAGAGTTATCCAATTTTTAATGGGGCTAAACGAAAGATTAGGTATAATCAGGGGAAACATACTAATGGTCTCTCCCTTGCCGTCCATAGATCAGATCTTCTCTATACTGATTCGAGAAGAGAGGCAGAAAACCTAACTAGTCCCAACAAACCAGAAGGAGATTCATTCTCTTTTGCCACGGAACAAAGCAAAAGGCCTGCTGCCAAAGGTCATTTCCAGAACCCTAGTTGCGTAAACCTGTATTGCACTCACTATGGGAAGGCTGGACACACAGATGATCGATGCTATCAGAAGATTGGATATCCACCGGGTTGGAGAAATCCCAGAGCAAGGAAGGGAAGTGCAAATGCCATCGATTCTTCTCAGACCAAGTATGAGAATCAAGATCGTGAGGCCAAGGATCCCTTTGGAGGGATTCTCTCTTCAGAACAAGTATCAAGGTTACTGGATTACATCAGCAAGTCACAGTCAGGTGGCAAGGAAACTCAAGTTGCTGATGTTTCAAACTGTGGTTTTGTCGGTAAAGATTTCCACTCCTCTTCTTGCCTGACATGCTTTAATTATTTGTCTTTGAATGCAAAGAAAGGTAGAGAGTTTACATCTTCTGATTGGGTTTTAGACTCTGGTGCTTCTGATCACATGTGTGGTAACATTGAATTATTTGACAATTACACTGTTTTAATGAACCACACACAGTTAGAATGCCTGATGGGCACCCACAATTCGTAAGGATTGTTGGAGATATCAGAATAAACCAACTAATTATTCTAAGACATGTTTTGTTTGTACATTCTTTTAAATTCAACCTTATTTCCATCAGTAAACTATCAGAGGACATGGGAGGAGAATTTATTTTCAATTCACGGTTTGTGTTTATCAGGGTTGTAGCAAGAACAATGCAGTCAAAATTGGAAGGCTGTGCAGAGGTCTTTACTTTCTGGATTGGAAATGTGATCAAGATCTTCATAGAGGTCCTTTAGCTTGTAATAATCAGATTGTAAATCTAGGTTTTGATTGTAATGACAAAGTTTATCTTTGGCACTATAGGCTGGGCCACATTCCTAGAAATAAACTTTTTTGACCTTCATCTTATAGATCATGTAGAGAAAGCAAAGCAATTCATATGTGAATCATGTATGAGATCAAAAAGCCATAGACTCCCTTTCAATTCCAGTACCACAAAATCTCATGATGTTTTTGAGCTTATTCACGTTGATCTATGGGGGCCTTATAAGAACAAAACCTACGATGGTCAGTCTTACTTCCTTACCTTAGTTGATGATAAAAGTAGGGCAACCTGGACACATCTTTGCAGTACCAAATCTGAATCTTTTGACATCATTATCTTTTTCTTTAAAATGATTGAAATCAGTTTAATAAGAAGGTCAAGATACTGAGAACAGACAATGCCTATGAGCTAGGAGGGTCTAGATACGCATCTAATTTTCTTAAGGATAATGGTATCATTCACCAAACAACCTGTGTTCACACTCACAACAAAATGGAGTTGTGGAGCGCAAACATAGGCATATTCTTGAAACTGCCAGAGCATTGATGTTCCATTCCAATCTACCAATAAAGTTTTGGGGGGGCAACATACTTATGGCTACCTATCTCATCAATAGGATGCCTCTTAGTAGTACAAATGGTAAAAGCCCCTACGAAATCATTTACCAATCTGAACCAAAATACCATGAGTTGAGATGCTTTGGATGTCTTTGTTTTGCTAATATAAACCAACAACAAAATGACAAATTTGCCTCTAGATCTGTCAAAGGGATATTCCTTGGATACCCTCAAGGTAAGAAGGGCTACAAACTTCTAGACTTGGATAACGATAAGATTATTTTTAATAGGGATGTCACCTTTTATGAAAATCTTTATCCTTTCAGAACTGAAATTGGTGACAATTGTCAAAACAATAGTGACAACCATGAAAATAGCTAATGTCATGAGAATATTACTGATGCATTTTTCTATGAGATCAATTATTGTGAAAGGGAAGATACAACATCTCCAACATGCCAAGATAACATTGTTCCAAGTGACTTGGAAGATGATACACATCAGATCAGACCGACAGAACACAGTATCACACCAGAGGCCACTATCACACCAGAGACTGTTATCATTCAGAATTCAGAAGCTGCAATTGATCATGCAGAGCCTCAGACAGCAGGTTCTCCGGAAGAGGTGACCATCAGACGTTCAACGAGAGAAAGACAGACCCTAAGGCACCTTGAAGATTATGTGGTAGGACATTCTCGAACAAACATGAAAGATAAGTCATATACTGATCCTTTCTTCAAATTCTTCATGATAGAATCTCTAGAACTGCATGCATGAGTTGTGATGTTGAAACCTCTGTCTCAGATTCTGAAACTATTCTTTGAATGAAAATGAGACACTTGCTTGTTCTTTGCTGACTAGGAATGAGTATTGTGCCTTTCCTGATGAAAATGATGATTTTTGTTTAATACTGCTCAACATAAGAACATTGAACCTACTGCCTATACTGATGCTATTAAGAACCCCAAATGGAGAAATTCTATGTTGGAAGAATTCAAGGCATTAGAACAGAATAAAACTTGGGATGTGGTTAGTCTTCCTGCTGGAAAGAAAACTGTCAAGTGCAAATGGGTCTATAGAATTAAATATCATGCTGATGGCACTATAGAAAGATATAAGGCTAGGTTGGTTGCTAAGGGGTTTACACAAAAGTATGGTATAGATTACTTAGAAACTTTCTCCTCTGTTGTTAAGTTCACAACCATTAAGGCCTTAGTTTTTGTAGCAGTAAAAATGGACTGGCAAATAGCACAGCTTGACATTAACAATGCTTTTCTCCATGGAGACTTGAATGAGGATGTTTTCATGGAACTGCCTGAGGGCCATGAGTTGGCAGGATCAGGGAAAGTATGTAAATTAAGAAAATCTTTGTATGGACTGAAGCAAGCCTCTAGGCAGTGGCATGAAAAGCTCAGTAATTTTCTGAAGGGCTTAGGATTCAGACAATCAATGAACGATTATTCTTTGTTCTCTAGGTTGGCTGATAATAAGTTCTGTTGCTTGGCAGTATATGTAGATGATATTTTGGTTACGGGTGGTGATACTGATTTCATTCAATCTATTAAGGTCGAGCTTGATCAGAAGTTTAAGATCAAGGATTTGGGAAAACTTAATCACTTTCTGGGAATGCAGTTTCTGTATACACCTGATGGAATTCTTTTGTTGCAAAGATCTTATTCTGAAAACTTAGTGGCAGAATTTAATTGCTTAGATCTGAAACCAGCTGTTAATCCTCTTGATGTTAACATCAAGTTAAGGAGAAATGAAGGCAAACCTCTAGAAGATCCCAGTTTGTATAGGCGTCTTGTTGGTAAATTGAGTTTTCTCTCTCACACCAGGCCTGATTTGTGCTTTTCTATTCAAGTTTAAGTCAGTTCTTGGATTCACCTTCGAATTTGCATTTTCAAGCTGCTATGCATGTGTTAAGTTATGTTAAGGGAACTCTCGGGTATGGACTTCTGTTTAATAATAGAAAGGAATTTTGTTTGACTGCATTCTGTGATGCTGATTGGGCTGGCTGCCCCAATACTAGGCGTTCTATTAGCGGTTATTTTATTTGCTTTGGGGCAGTCCTTTATCTTGGAAATCGAAGAAACAAACTTCTGTTGCATTGTCTTCTGCAGAGTCTGAATACAGAGCCATGAGGCAGGTTACTACTGAGCTTAGTTGTCTGTCTAGACTACTGCATGAGCTGGGCGTGGCGGATGTGGCTCCAATTCCTGTGAAGTCCGACAGCCACAGCGGTTCACATAGTCAGGAATCCAGTCCTGCATGAAAGGACTAAACATATAGAGCTGGATGTACACTTCGTGAGACAGAAATTGCAAGAAGGTTTGATTTCAGTGGAGTTCATTCCTTCCAAGGATCAGTTGGCAGATCTCCTGACCAAATCATTGCCAGGAATTCGGTATCCTACCATTGTCAAGAAGCTGGTATGAAAGATCTTGGAAGCAGAAGCTGAGGCTTCTTTTGATTTAGTTTGTTTCAAATCATACATCCCTTGTATGATTTGAAGGGAGGCTGTTAGGATGGGCTGATAGTATGTATATCTTTTGTTTTCCTACAAGCCTGCCGGTTAAGTTATTTTGAGGCGTTGTTTTAAGTTCTTAATTTTAGTTTAGTTTTCTGTCAAAGCACAGCGTTTTGATTAGCTGGGTTGTTTCTGTATATACTCGTTTAGGTCAGTGTGTATTGTGCGTGTCGCATTGTACTCTGTCGATTCAATCAGAAGTAAACCTAGTCCCCTTTCTTCTCTCTGTTCGACTGAGCAAAGTTTACTTTGGGCAAACTTTGATTTGGCTTTGGCTTGTTCAATCTGTGAGATCATATCAGTAATCATGATTCCTTATCAACAAATTATTTTGTTCAACTGAAGTGAAGTTCAACATGAAAATCCACACCTTTCATCTTTCATTTTCCTTACTCCTAACAAGGAATCAATAGTAAGGATCCCAATAGCAACCGAGGTACCTCTTATAACAAGAAGGTGATAGTAGTTAATTAAACAAAACAAGCCTAAACTAGTTAGATCAACAAGAAAGAAGGCAAATAAAATAGGATGGGAAAGACAAATGAAGTGATTCCTATGAAAAAGTGTCTCAAACAATGCTCACATAATCGTAATTCGATCCCATGATCCTACGATCTTACGATCCAAATTCATAGTTACGATTCGGATCGCAGGTAGGATCGGAACCGTGTAGGATCGTGGAAGGATCACGAGTACGATTCTACGATCCCATCAATCTCAATTTTTTTAATGTTTTTCATATAGATGTGAATTATATCTTAACAAAATCTTAATAACAAAAAGTTCTCAACATTTTAAAGAAAGTTTCATAATCCATAAAATATCACGACTTTGAACATTGCTACTAGATGTTATTAAAAACAACTTTTATATGTTTTATTTAAAGTCATTGAGTGAATCAGGATTAAAATTGGAATATCACTAATTGTTACTCTCCATCATGAATGATTTCAAAATGTACTTAGGTGTTCATAAGATATATAACATTTAAAGTTTTATTTAATATTGTAATGATTGGAAAATTCAATGTTATAAAACTATGAAGTAGAAAATGAAAAACTAACTTATAAGAACCAATACAAATCTATGAAATATTATTGATCACTCTTATCATTTTTTTGGTTTATATTGAAACAATAAGATGTTAGAACTCATTATGACTTTGTGTTCCATTGCTTACTTACCGTTTTGAATGACATGGATGTTAAAACCCTGATTTTGTATCATCTTCCAAGTTTGTGATTTGATTCATGTTTAACCTATCTCATTGGGGGGATGAAAGAAATAAAGATGGGAATAATAATTATGAAGTTTGTGATTTGATTCATGTTTAACCTATCTCATTTTATTTTTATCTTGTTATGAACAATATTGTGTATTGTCATAGTTGTGGTCATAATTTATTATTTTAATTCAATAATGCTTATTCTTACTCAGATTAAACTATATGCTTTATATAAGTTGTTTATAACATATGTATATTTTTTTAACAATATAAACTCATTATTTGTAGGATCAAACGATCCCATGATTCGATCCTAGAGATCACTTATGATCCTACACTAGGATTGCGATACTAAGAACATTGGTCTCAAACATTCAACACCTTAAAATAGTCTAAATGCTTAGAGTCATAGCAAAATAATTTAAACAATAATAAAATATTTTAAAACATAACTAACCCTTAAAAAATTTTCCACTAAGTTCAAAAGCATCTAAAAATCAAAATTCAACATAGGAAATAGGATCACCGTGCTAGAGCGCACACTCTCCCATAAAGAATTCAAAGGAGAAGCTGTTCAAGTTGATATAAAAGGATGTGGAGGTGACATAGTACAAAAAATAGTTTATGAACTTAGGGGCAAAACTAAAATGAGAGAACGAAGTGGTGGGAGTTCTAGTCGATAGTGTCAAATGTCTTACTACTATCCTCTTTTATCATGTAGCGAAAAGATTTGTCAGCACAATTGTAATGCTTAGTCATGCTAGAGCACACCAAGTAAAGAAAATTTACCGCCATGATACATTTCATGAATTAGTAAAGTTATCATTGTTTTTAACTCTTAAAACATCACATCCAAGATAATCCTTTTAGTTTAAGAGTAATATATTGAAACCTGGACATCTTTTTGGTTTATCGATGAATATAAACCATCATATAATCTCTCATAGTTACTCCCCCATCAATAATGTTTTAATAGATTTCACACTAAAAAAAAAAAACCACTACAATGGAAACTTTGTTAACTAAAAAATGGATCTATTTCCTCACTAGGATAGCCGAGTTTGTGAAGGGTGAAGTAGGGGTACAATTTTTCCCAAGCACCCTTTATCAGTTGAGTCTACCTATGAATATAGGTAAGTATTTTACTTATTCTTCATTGTGACTTCGCATTTGTCCTTTATGCTTCGTGACTTATTTTCTTATACTACTTGTTTAAATAGCCTCGATCAATTCAACAAAATTTGATGCTCAAAGTCAAATTATTCCATTAATAATTTCTTATATCAGATAACATTGTACGGTAGAACATCAAACACTTGTCCTTAATTGTTACTATATCAATAGAAAGGGACAAAAAAAAGAAACAACTCTAATTATGAACTTAATCCTTGAACTGGCGCAGTGTCAATAGCGGTGCTGCTGGGGGGCAGTCACCGTCAACCAGCCAATAGCATAGACAGGTTCTACTTTCACAGTTAGTCACGCCATTGTAATGCCTCGCCTTGCACCGTCCATGGCAACCAACACACCCACCGGGAAGCGTCTCTTTACACATAATACCTTCTGTCTTCTGAACCATTTGTGCAGCTGCAACAGAAAAGTTCCCAGAATCTTATACTTAGTTTTAATTAACTGTTTGTGCTAGCAAGCATGCATGTGGTATATTCAAAGAGATCGATGTACCTGTTATGAGGAGGACAATGAGCATGACAATGTAGAAGGTGGATGAAGGTGCCTTCACCATCTTTATGTGATGTGATTACAAAGGATCGAGAGTGGTTTGTTTGATTTAGTGTTTGAATGTGAATCCAACTGTGAGAAGCAAAGAGGAAAGGATGGTATTATAAAGGGATGAGAGATAATGAAGAGGCAAGTATAGAGATTTACTTTCTTGAAACTATTCACAGATTAGGGAGGGTTTAAATTGGTTTAACACCTAAACATTCATGTCAAAGATAATCTTAAAAGCTTAAGGCTATCTGTTGTACCCGTTCATTTTTTTTACGTTTAAGTCTCGGTAAACAAAAGTAATAACAGAAATTTACATATAATGTATTACTTTTACAGGAATTGATAGATAAGAAGTTTCAACATCAAATCAATTCAACTGAAAAGATAGAGCAGGTGTTAATGAGTCATATAGACTAATTAAAATCTAATTTATGCTCAGGTTAATTAATTAGAAGTTGAATTTTAATGGCATTTAGCTAGCTATGAGTTACAATAGCTTAATTGAATTAGTCTATTTAACTAATTTGCAAATTCAGTTACAAGTTTCAAGCATGAATAGAAAAGGATAGAAAGGGAAGTTTTTAGTGAATGGGGATTGCAAGAGCCATCTCTATTTCTATTAAAAAATGACAATGGGTAAGTGTTTCGAACTCATTTATCATTCAAATTTAAAACTAATATTTTCTCTTGGTAATTGTTAAGAAGTTTTATCTTATTTTTTCAGAGTGGTAAACGTAATATACTTAATTCCTGACTTTTATTTATTTGATTAAATTTCTCTTCGTTTGAGTTATATTTTTCCTTGTTTTGAAGACTTTAAAAATTATTCATTTCTTGCATGATGTGTGAGTTACATAACAATGTTGATGTTACTATACTTCATAGCATTGATCAGGCTACAACTGATACCATAAACGTATAAGAATATGACTGTGAAATTTTCTACGGTTACGCTTTTCAGCTGTGAAATTCTCTATCCAGTCGCGTTTTCTCTTCCTCCTGAGGTGGAGTGTCCTTACGGCTTCTCTTCTACGAGTGTAGTGTAGAAACCTCTCTGGTGAAAGTTTGCAAGCAATTTTGCATGCATAGTCTAGCTAATCATTTCCTTAGTTTGTGTGTTCACTTGGTTTATCTTGCATATGTCCTTTTGTTAATCATTTCTCGGATATAGCCTTTTTGGGTTTCCTTGCTGGGTACTCAAATCTCCTAACGTTTTGTTTTTGTCTCATCCTACTTTTTCAATGTTTTAGTCTTCATTTGTTTTCTCCCCACCATCATCAACTGCGACGTTTCTCCACTACTCCTTTTTTTTTTGATAAGAGACTGGAGATCCAGTTACACAGGCGATACTTAGGTAGAATACCTTTCTCGCTTAAGTTCAATAGAAAAACAAAACCTGACTAAGTATACCAAAACAGCAAATTACATCGCAAAGAGTTCAACAGGTGAGAAGAGGGAAAATATTCTCCAGAGAACTCAGAGGGAGAACCGAGTGGCAGTGGAGCAAAGAATGTTGGCTCCATTCCAGGGAAAGCCTCTTGACCGCATCTGCAGCTGAGGACCAGTTGGGAGGAGTGCCTTCGAAGATTAGTTTGTTCCTTGTGTTCCAGATTATCCAAAACGAGTGAAGAAGTGAAGACATCCAGAGCTTTTTCGTTCTCTTGTGGCAGAAGCTTTGCCATAGATGATAGAGATCACAGGGGTATTGAGGAAAAGTAATCTGGAATCCCCACCATTTCTGTATTATGGACCAGAGGTTCTTGACTTCAGCACAATGTAAAAAAAGATGTGGAATTGTTTCTACGGTGCTGTTACAGAAGGGGCAGTATATTTGGGCCAGGGGGATAATGTCTCTGGCAAATAAGCTGTCTCTGGTGTGTAGTCTGTTCTGGAGAATGAACCATGTCAACAACTCGATACGGGGCGGAGCGAAGCCTTGCCAGAAGGCGCGAAACCATGACTCAGCCCTTCCTGCTCGCAGGTCTGAAGCGTACTCGTAGAAGTGTTTTGCGGTAAATGAATTTGATCCACCAGAAGACCAGGAGAGGGAGTCCGCTTCACCAGAAGGCACGTAGCTGTGGGAGTTCAAAAGCGTGAACAAATTTTGTGCCTGCGCAATTTCATAGACGAACAATTGTCTACGCCACGTTATGTTCCAGACCCACTCTTCTCCATTCCACCAGCCAAGATCAGAGATGGTTGCGAATTTTTCGTTGGCTATAAGGAAGAGACGGGGGAACTCAAACTTTAGGGGTTGACTCCCTATCCAGAGATCAACCCAGAAACGTATCTTCTGTCCATTACCAAGCGACCATTTTACATTTTCATCAATTGTTCTGCAGTAGTTCGGATGCCATGTGGCGATTGATAGAATGGAAGCCCATATTCCTTTTTTCGATGTATGTTTCCAGGTTGGGTCTGTAATGGGTAAGTGTATATCCTTGTTATATATTGAGCAGATGGTATTCTTCCAGAGTTTACCGTCATCCCTGTCAAACTTCCACCACCATTTAAGCAGGAGGGCTGCATTCTTGGTTTCAATATCCACTATGCCCAGGCCACCCTTGTCCTTCGGCAGTGAGAGCTTCGACCATGACATAAGTGGCATAGAGTTGCGACTATTACCGTGCCAAAGGAATCTGCGTTGCAGCTTCCTGATCTCATGACAGACCAGTTTAGGGATTTTGAACAAACTGAGGTAATAAACCGGGAGTGAGTCCAGTACCGATCGAATTAAAACTAGCCGCCCTGCCCTAGAGAGAGCATTCGACTTCCATCCCGATAACCTACTCTCGATTTTTTCAATAACAGGCTGCCAAGCAGCCAAACTCTTCATTCTGTTTCCAATGGTCAGTCCCAAGTAAGTAAAAGGCGGATACATTACGTTACATCCCAGTGTAGCTTTGATCTGGTTGACGGATTCATCAGAGAGGTTGATGGGGATTGCTGCTGATTTCTCCCAGTTTACTTCGAGAC
Source organism: Limonium bicolor (assembly GCA_023374045.1). Classification (NCBI taxonomy): domain Eukaryota; kingdom Viridiplantae; phylum Streptophyta; class Magnoliopsida; order Caryophyllales; family Plumbaginaceae; genus Limonium; species Limonium bicolor. Next base: position 22,236 of record JAIOTZ010002006.1, read on the forward strand.
CAGACATTTCAGAGAATATTTCAATGCAGAATTTGACAGATTCCAATTCTTTTATACTAGCTTCGCAGAAAATTAACGTATCATCCGCAAATTGGAGATGGGAGAGTTGAATTCTGTTATTGCCCACGCACAGACCCTGCCTGTCTCCCACAGACATCGCTTGTTCAAGTATCCAACTCAATCCTTCTACACTCAGAACAAAGAGAAGGGGGGATAACGGGTCCCCCTGTCTGATTCCTCTTGATGGTTTGATGGGTGGGGATGGGACCCCATTTATAAGGATGGAGATGACTGTTGTGGAGATACATTCATAGATCCAAGACCTCCAGATCCGGTTAAAACCAAGACATCGAAGCATTGTATCGATAAAATTCCAGGATAAGCAGTCGAAGGCCTTGCTGAAATCGATTTTAAGAAGGATACCTGGTAGTCGTCGCGACTTCAACCATGAGAGTGCCTCGTTTGTGATCAGTGGACCTTCTATGATATGTCTTCCCTTTATAAAAGCTGTCTGCGGGCCTGATACTAGTTTGTCCAGGACTGTACTCAATCTTGCTGAGAGGATTTTAGCAATGACTTTGTATACAGCTCCTACCATGCTGATTGGGCGAAAGTCTTCAACTCTGTTAGCTCCGGGGGTTTTGGGTATTAATGCAAGCCATGTCATATTACATCCCTGAGGGAGTTTGCCTGTCTGAAAGAAACTCATAACCGTTGACTCGAAGTCCTGCCCGATGACATCCCATACTCCTCTAATTAAATTGAAATTGAATCCATCATAACCCGGACTCTTGTTCCCATCGATTTCCCATACAGCCCGCTTAATTTCCTCTCGGCTTGGGTCTGTAGTCAAGGCCTCCGCTTCCTGTGTTGTGAGACGTGGTCGGCAGGACAGTGGAGGGCTAGAACCAGACTCATTATAGGCAGTAAACAGCCGCATGTAAAAGTTTCGGATAGTGCGGTTAATTTCCACTGGATCGCTTGAGAGTCTTCCTCTGACATGTAGCGATGAGATGGTGTTTCTTTGCCGGTTAAGTGAGGCTTTGCGGTGGAAGTACTTTGTGTTACGGTCTCCTTCTTTGATTTATTTCTCTCTGGAGAGTTGCCGCCAATATCTTTCCTCTTCTCGTACTGTTTGCCAAATACGGTTTAGAAGGAGGTACCTATCTGTTTCATACGATGTGTTGGGGGTATTGTTTTCTGCATTTTTGTCCAGATGATCTAGTTCCTTTATTGCATCTTCAAGTTTTTTGCCAATGATTCCATAAGTCTCTCGATTCCAGGTGCGGAGAGGCTGTTTGATTTCTCTGATCTTCACAGCTAGCGGCTTATTTCCCAGTTTATTCCATTCAGAGCTGAAGAACTTCTTGAAATCCTTATGTGTTAGCCAACCATTTAATACCCGAAAAGGCCTTGCCCCCCAGTTTACATTTTGCAAGGTGACAGTCATGTAACGGTGATCAGACAAACACCACGGTTTACCTGATAAGGAAATGCATGGGAAAGAGGAAAACCATTCTGGATGTGCAAATGAGCGATCAATTCTACTCATGGATCTGCTATTTCGCCACGTATATTTTACGCCTTGCAGGTCGATCTCTATGAGATTCATCGCATTTATCCAATCCTGAAATTCCGTCATACTCCGGGTTCGCCTTAGCGGGTTGCCACACTTTCTTTCATCCCCATTCAGCACCTTGTTCATATCCCCCAGGATAAGCACAGGTTTGTCGAAATTAAAACTAAGAAGTTCATTGTAGACCTCCGCCCTTCCTTCAGATGAGGTTGGCGCGTATAAAAATACCACATAACCAGAGAAGGGTATTAACGGCCAGTGGAGTTCGATACTGATCCATCGTGTACTTTTGTGTGTCGAGATAACATTAACCAAGTTTGGATTCCATAAAACTATTAGACCACCGGAATGGCCTACCGCAGGGACCTCTTCATGTCTAGTCTGCCCAGGTCCCCACAGCGAAAATTGTCTATCAACTGGGCTCGTTCGATGCGTCTCCAGAATCCCGATGATATTTGTTCCGGAGCGTAGAACATCCTTTCTGAGAATGGCCCATTTTTCTCGTCTGTTTATACCCCTGATGTTCTGGAAACAGAGGAGATTGGCCATGTTTCTGAGATAACCGTTCTTTGAGACGTTTGCTTCTTCTTATCATCCGGGCAAAGCATTCGAGGGAGGCGTCTGGGTCCGGATAATGGCAATTTAGTTTACGCCCATAGTCCAGTCTCTTTTGTGCTTCGATAAGGTCCGATTGTGGTCCAGCATGGGGTGTATGAGGTTGGACCGGGCTTGGAGCAGTATCCGAGGAAAGATCCACTACCAGGTGAAGGGCCGGGATCAGAGAACTTGGCGTTGAGAGTATCCTTGGGCTGGAGTGGGGAGACAGGGTTGCACGTGGGAATATTTGGGAGAGAGAGGGCGATTGATGTGAATCTGAATAATCAAAAAGGTTTTCTGAGGGAGGTGGACTTGGTGAGTTGTAGACTGAAGGAGCAGAAGGGGGGGTTGAATGGTCGAGGGGCCCAACGGGGCAGGAAGTGGAATCAGAGAATGTCTGTGTTGGAGATTTATTGTTGATGGGATTGTTTATGAGATAAATGATTGGTGGGGTAGGTGTTTGGTCTGGGGGGGCGTGTGAGTGGTATGAGGGGTAGTTATTGGTTTGTTTGAGGAGTTCAAGCCAGAGAGAGGCTAAAGGGCAAGAATAAAAGTGGGGAGTTGCATTGGGATTGTGGGAAGAGTAAAAGAGCGCCTGTCAGAGAGGGAGAACTCACCTTTGTCGACATCAACAGTAATCTCCAGGCCCTTTTTGGGGACCAGGAATGGGTGAGGCGTGGGATACGCAGTTTGCTTTTTGGGAGTTAATGCGGTCTGTTCCCCTGCTTCGCCGGTGATTACGGGAGGCCGATCGTCTGAATTGTCGTTCTGCTGCATCCCATGTCGGCTGTTAGACTTTTCCGGTTGCCGGTGGTCCGAGATCTCCTCTGACCAGATTTCCACAATTCCCACGTCATAGATTGCACCATTAAGATCAACAGAGATTGTTTCGTTGATTATCTGCATGATTGGGGTGCTAATATGGGCATGCACCTCTAGGTAGTTTGGGATTAACTCCATGTCAGTTTCTATGTTCTGGATTGTACCAAGGT
>JAIOTZ010002007.1:0-25398 GCA_023374045.1 Limonium bicolor
TGTCCTTGTGTTGCACTGCCGCTTTGAGACACTCTTTCAACTTCTCATCAAAGTAGTGATCCCCTCGATCACCGTACATCCAGTCACGCTCCATTCTATATGTGAAAACAAAAAAAAGTTTAAGATTGATTTGTCTTTCAGTTTTGTCTGCATTTGTATATGGAGCATAATTCTACTGGATGTACGGTTGCAACCAAACTCAGCACTACTCTATGGTTCCAACCAAACTAACGTAGCCTAAGTACTCTAACGTTCCAACGTAACTAATCTAGCCTTATTCTAACACATTTAATTTAACTTCAACAAATCATTGCATTATTAAAACAAAAAATAAATTTTAATTACTTACTTGTTTTAAGGTTGTATAGAGGGGGAAGCTAGGAGACTGCTTTGGTGATGGGTTGGGAAAGTACTGGTACAAATCCAATAGCAGATTTAGAAGACCTGACAAAGAAAAGTAAAAATTGTTATACACAAATAACAAATAAAATTAATTAATAAGACTAAAACGATTCTAGAAAAAATTCGGCATGACCTTTCCGTAATCGTGTTAATCCCATGCTTATCATTAAGCATTCACCAACATCTTATTTACCACGACAAATAAATTCAACAATTGGCAGCAACCATTCGCAATCACTCAATAATGTCACAACCGCTTGCCATTTCATCACCAACTAATTAATGACTGCATATAACATCTCTATCCAATTTGTCTATGCTACAACTATTTTCCTAATAACTAGCAGAAAATGAAGAGAAACAAGAGAAAAAAGATATATGAAGATGTTACCTTTCCACTTTTGCACCACAGCAGAAGAAATGAGGAAGAAGAAGACGTAGAGACCACCCCAATTACTGCAGACAGCGGCGAAGCAAGGAAATAATATTAGGGGGGTAAGAAATCCATTACTGTTCTACATTATGTGTTGTTGTATTATAATTAGATAAAAATCAGCATTATAATATTATAGTTGCATGATTTTGCATTGTAAGCGGGATGTAAGATGTTGAAACATTATCCAATACAATCTACCTCAAATTCACTCATTATACTTATTTAATTAAAACAACACCCAATTTACCTTAATGCACCACCCCTTATTAGATTAAAAAAATCCAATCTACCTCAAGACATTATCAGAATCCCTAAAGAAGCATATAAAGCTTATTGTTTTTATTTTACTCACACCTCAGTTAAATAAACACCAATAGACTAAAATTATTCACCTTAGTTGATTCTGTTTGCGCTCAACCTTGCACAATTTCAGAGCCAAACCATTTCCGTAGTCAGATTTAGCCGTTATTATTTTTCTTTTCATAGTAGTTTTAATTAAGTTTGTTTGTTTGAATTGACGTTTTAGTTTACTAGTTGCTATGCGTATAGGGGGCTACAAGGTTTACTAGCTAAGGATCTACCTAATATATAAATACAAACCAGTTTTTCATGAAATTGTCTCCGCCATTGTATGCAGAGGGCACAAACAGCAAAATATCAACTCAGACATTTTATCGAACACCTTACATGCACAACTATTTATACTAATTCAATAATGTATCTATATTCAAATTATGCACACACAACTAAACTAACAGTCAACAACTACTTTACATCTAGTTTTTCAATCAAACAAGAGAATAATTAACATGTTTTGAAGTTAGGGATTCGAATTTCTAACCTAGTGTTACTGCAGCTCTCGCGCGATGCCTGCGACCTCCGTGACGGTACGGGCTGGCGACGGCAACAGCGGCCACGAAGGCTGGTGGCGCGCGTGGAAGAAGAAGCTGGTGGTGGCGGTGGCGTCGCAGTCGCAGGCGTCCAAATCGCCGTCGCTTGCTTCTAATTCGCACGGAGAGACGTCGGAGTAGAGAGAATGAAGACGCGCGCGGGGAATGACTTCTGGCGAATTGGGGCAAAATAAAAGAACCTACTGCAGCGGTTCTTAGTAGGAACCGCTGCAGTAGGTTCTTTTATTTTTTAGAATAACCCTATCGCATCGGTTACAAATAAGAACCGCTGAGATAGGTTAGCGACATTTTAAAAAACGTCCTATCTCAGCGGTTCTTTGTACAACCGCTGCAGTAGGGGCGCTGCTATAGATCTTTTTTCTACTAGTGTTTATCCCTTTATATAGACTTCCTTAAAGATATAGAAAATCTAGTAAAAACGAGATTCTTCAGGATTTTAATTAATTGACTTCCCAAAGGAATTTTGCTATGAAAGGTTAGCCACATGTCAAGAATGACAATTATGATTTTTCTAAGGTGGAATCGAATTTTTTAAATATTGGAATATTTTTAAATTCATTTTCTCGTCAGATTCAGTTAGAAATTACTAGAAAATTATTAGAAATTCAAAAAATCAAAATTTCAACGCCATTATGCTTAAAATGTCATCTTGCATCATGGGTTAAAATTTCAAAACATTCCGAATTGATTTGATTCACTTTCACAGGAGAGAGAAAGCTCGTAAGGGGCTTAGGAGCCTTAAAAATTTACGGGAATGCCCTTGAAGATGACTAAGCTGCCCCTGATGCCACAATATGCGCTGATTGAACCGGGAATCCTTGCTGTTTGACCAAACTACCCTTTTTGCATTTGTACCTTGAGAGACTCTTCCTTGGGGGTTGAAATTTTGGGTATAACAGTAAGGCATTGCTAGAATGTGTGCCAAACGTGGCAGTGTTTGAAGAAAAATTGTTGAAGACAAGAAATTGCTGACGGAGGTGCCAAACATGGCAGTGTTTGAAGAAAATTCTGTCTACTGAAAAGGAAAGTGAAATTATCATTTCCTAACTAAAGATTCCAGACTTGTAATTTATCTCCTCGGAGATGAACATGCTACTAGTGGGGTGTGGTGTTTGATGTGGAGATCTTTTGAGTGATGATCAAGGCATACATGTGGTGTATGATGTGAAGGTTAGGGCTTATGTGGGCCTGTGTAGTGGTGGTGTGGAGGTAAGGGCTTATGTGAGCCTGTGTGGTGAAGTGGCATTTGTGTGGTTGTGGTGCTTAAACTCCAAATTTCAGTTGGTGTTGTCATGGCCTTGAGATAATCTGAGCTAGAGTTCATGGAAATCGATAGGTACGATCGATTGCCCCCAGTATTTCCTCTGATTAAATGTGCGAATGAGTCTCGTCCTTACAAGGTCAAGGCTTATGTTTTAATGTGGTGCTTCCTAACCTACACTCAGCGTGTTTGGTGTTTGCACTTGTTTCCTGCTTACGGTCACAACTTCTAGACCATTGAATTTGACATTTGATGGATTTACGCATTCGATCTGTTACTTTCACATGATCAGATACACAACTACCAAGTCAAAAGTCTTGAAAGCTTATAACGTGGCCATGGGGTGTGATAAAAGACAACGAGATCATGGAGCGATATTTGAAGTATGTTGAAATACCCCAAACCTTGATATGTTTTTTAAATGTTAAAACATGGTATTTAAAGGCTAAAAAGTGCCTTAGAAACATCAGTGGACAATTTAACCGGTAGTAAAGCACAATAAGCACTAAGACACAGCTTGAGCAAAAACATGCTCTAAGCTTGGAGTGAACTTGGTTGGGACCAAAGAACCTACCAAGACTTAATAACATTCAATTATGATTTGATAAGGCTAATTAAGTCCTTAGGAAACTTTGGTAGACAGTTAAACCAAACAAAACACAAGAAAATACCTTAAAGTCAATAAGAGCAAAAATGTGCTCTAAGCTTGGGATAAATTTGTATAAGACCTAATGGTCATATCTATACCTTATAAATATGTTAATGAACATATTAAATCAATTACCAAAGAAAACCAAGCTTGAAAACAAGTTAAAACACAAAATGTGCTTTAAGGAGTCTTAAAGCACATTTTTGAAACATTGTCTTGTAAATGAGTTTTGAGTGGCTAAATGTCCATCATTACTCTTTAATTAACATGTGTACTATATAGCATCACATTTTGAAGTCTAGATCAATGAGAAATCAAAAATTTCACTTCTATGTGCCTTGTTTTTATGAATAGTAACTTTAATAAGCTAGTTTGTAACACATGATATTATAAGTTATGTTAATGGTCAACAAAGACCAAAACACCCTTATTATGATTATGGGGGCCGGGTTTTGTAGGGTGAGTCATCACCATTCATAAATCAATTAAAGGAAAGGAAAGTGAGTAAAGTAAAGTACTATTTGCTTTATATGTAAAATATCTTAACAAAGTGAACTCTCTCACCTCATTCTCTTCTTTCCTTTCATTTCCCATGGTTTGCCATCTTCTTCCTCCTCTCTCCATTGGTTTGCTACAGCCATATACCATCCTCCATCTTCTTCCACTTGTAACTTATGATTCCATGCTCCAAATTCAATTTCAAGACCACCATTCTTCTAGTTGGAGCAAGCTCTACACTTCTATCTTTTCAAATCTTCAAAAGCCTCATTTCGGTGCCAAGGAGATTCACCATTGATGGAGCTTGACCTCATCTTTTCACACCTTGTTGTTCTCCTTTGCTTCAAGGTAAGGAAACTCAAAGAAAATCCATGTTTCCTCCACATTTTTATGTTGACCGAAAATCACCATTAATGGTGTAGTTACCTTGCTTTGTTCTAGCTACATTCCAATCAGTCAAGGGCTTGGTGGAGTCCTCTCTTGATACTTATTCAAGCTCTCTTCCAATTCCAAGGTAAAACAATTACCTTAATGTATTAAGACAATATATGTGCCTAGGGTTTACAATGAGATGAAGCATAATGCTTGAATACTCATTCTATTATTTGTACATTGTTTAGAAGTGAACAAACAACCAAACATCCTTACCGGTTTTACAAGGAAACAAGAAAGAAGTTTGTGAGGAAAAAGAGGTAAACAAACTATCTCAATGTAGTTTAAATGCCTTAGGAAAATGAGCTTGATTTGCTTAATAAAATACCTAAGGAGCCAAAGGTGAATGACCTAGTAAAATGCTCTCAAGGAAACTATTAAAGGGCATATGTGTTGTTGTATGTAATTGCAGGTCAAAGGCATTATTTATGTGGGAAATTCAGTGTTTAAGGTTTATGCAATTTAAGGGCCTAAGTGCCAAGCAATTAAGTTTATGCACTATATTGTGATGTAGTGTAAATTTGGTGAGGTTATGTGTGTGAGGAAGTCCTTAATGGATCTTAGGTGTTCTTGAGTGAAATGAGGTAAAAACCTAAGTGTTAGGATGTGGGGGAATATACAAGAGAAGCTATGGCAAAATTTGGAAAATGTATAAGGAGTTCTAAGTGTTTTAAATGAGTTTTGGTGAACTAGGAAGTGTTAAGAGATTTATAAGAAAAATGAGTGACAAATTGGACAATGTTTAAAGGTGAATCAAAGTGATATTTTGGGTATTAGAATATGCCTAAGTTCATGTATGAAGTTTGGGTAATCTATGGATGAAGAGAATAGATGAAACAAGACTTGAAATTGTCAAATTTGGGATTCTGTTACAGAGGTCCGGGATTTAGGTGTTGGAAGATGTGCCGGACCATACATGAAAAACAGGCCGAGAGTTGGAAGACTGTCTTGGTCCGGGACTTGGGGTGAGTACAAGGTCCCGGACCACCCTATTAAAAACAGCCGAGAGTCTCTGTAAGTATTGGTCCGGGACTTAAGGTAAGGACCAAGTCCCGGACCACTCTAAAAATGTTGTTTAAGGTATGAAAATGGTAAGATGGTTTTGGTGTGTGATTTAAGGAGTTTAGTACATGGCTAAAGATGTGTTTGAAGTGCCAAATGTGGTTAGAACATACTAGGGCACTATGAGGTGAAGTTTGGAGTCAAATGCGATTTTAGAAACAATGTTCTGGAGCCGACCGACCTTAGGGACCGGACCTGCAAGGTCGGTCGAGCTTAGTTTACACTACCGGGAAGAGTTTCTGGAACGGACCGACCTTGGGGACCGGACTTGCAAGGTCGGTCGGGCTTGTATTTTTTGTACGAGAATTGTTTCTGGAATGGACCGACCTTGTGGACCGAACTTGCAAGGTCGGTCGGAGTAGAATTTTTGACGGTAATGTGTTCTGGAATGGACCGACCTTGTGTAAGGTCGGTCGGTAAGGTCGGTCGGACCAAAAACATTGTTTAAGGTTATAGGATGATGGGGATTATTAAGTAATGATGTTATAAGATTGTTGAGGACATGTTAAGTGAGTTATAATGACAATATAGTGGGGGAAAAGTTGTATTAAAATGTAAAAGTAAAACAAGTTAAAATGTGAAGTTATTTAACTAAGTTAACGGGGATAAGTTATGAGCATTAGACTTTAAACAATCATGTTACCCCGATGTTAATAAAAGTACATGTAATGTTATCAGTTGTTCGAGAGTTGCTCGAGGAACATAAGTGGACATGATTAAGTGGACTCCGGTGACAGGTATGGTTTTCTTGTAACCTGTGTCCTACCGGATTACACCGGCTTGTATGCCAATGTGTTTTTCTGTATGTTTGCCACGTTGTAAGATAAAACATGTAATGAGTTTACAGTAATTCATTTATGTGGCGTGTTCAACTCCGATACCATTTAACCTCGGAAGTGTTAACCTTAGTTAACTGAGTCTAGGATCACATGAGAGTTCGGTATTCGGATTAAACGACCCAAACCATGGGACATTCTAACCACGGCTATGCGTGTGTTAATTGTGTGATATGTGTATGTGAATGTAGGGATCTCCCTTGTATGTTTAACCCAGTTGTAATACTGTATGGTGTGTAGATGTGATAGACTCCATAGTGGGGTTCTAACTAATATCTAAAAGTAAGTATGTACTAACAGTGGTGAGGAATCCGGTTTGGCCGGTTGCGCGTTGTTTGGGAGTGGGTATCCTTCTTAGCCTTACCCTTCTCTCTGTTATGGTTGTTTCCCTCATGGGTTATGATCTCCCATTAGCTTACTCCAAAGCTTAGCTATTCTGACTTATGATCGGTTTAGGGGGAACATGTGTTTGTGTGGTGTGTTCGGGTCACCAAACCCGAACCATCTTAACTTAAGTTACTCGTCCGACTATTAGGACGGTAATGAGTGTTGCACAACGAGCTTACCATGAGGGTGACATCATCCTCTAGGCTCACCAGTGAATTAACAATGTTTGGGTCGGTTCCTAAGAGAACCGCTCCCGTTATGTTATGTGTTGTTGATGTAATGCAATCTCTATTACAATGTTGTTATACGCACGTTGAAACGTGAAAAGTGTTGTTATGTGTTGTTATGTGATGTATGTTATATGTTGTAAAATGTGGAATATGTGGATCATGGATATGAATCCCAGTTTGTGATAAGAGGCGTTTAAGGATAACCCGATTAATGGGTAAGTGTCGTTTATTAAGGAAGTAGCTCTATTAGAGGAGAAACACTCAAGGGGTAATGAATACCATGAGTGACATATCAAGTTTGGATATATTATCTGTTTGTTGAGCCCATTGAGGCGGAATGATTCGTGTTGTGTGTTTTAAGTTACATGCATGATTTAAATATAATCAACCGCATGCTAAGATGACAATTAGTTGTGCGTGGCCCGGTAGCATGTCGGCTGCGGAATTACCATACCAGTAAAGGTGCTGAGCCCCTTGGGGGCCACCCTTTCTCTTCTTTTCCTATTTCAGGTACAGAGAGCTGGAAGCCGTTCGAGAGTAGGACGGGGTAGTCGTTGTACATGGGTAGTCATTTAAATTGTATATGTACTGTAGGAGTAGTAAGACCGAAATTGTTATCGACATTAGTTTGTGAATACTCGGTACAGTTGGAAGGTGTATGTGGTTTCTATTGTTAATGGAAGGGTCAGTAATGTGTAGTCGCTCGGGAATCTAGTCCATCAGACCGGTACAGTGTATATGTAATAGCCTTGTTAGCCATGTGGGTGGTAAACGGCGTGTAACACCAACGAGTTAAGTGATGTGATGAAGTTGTTTTTCCGCTGCAGTTTAATTGTAAGTATGTTAATGTTGGATGGGGTGTTACATATGTGGAGGTAAAAGAGGTGATCAAAGCTGCACCTTACGTCTTCTCTCGGATTCATCTTCCTTGTCTTGAAGTCGTCTAGCTGCTTCATGTTGATGTTTTTTTCGAGCTTCTGAACTTGGACTTTTGAAGTCGTCCTTTGCACCATTTCTCTTCTTTTTGTCATTTGGATTTCTTCGAGGCACTTCAAGTTTGCCTTTTTTTTATCCTTTCTTGACTTCACCTTCGGGGTTCTTGTGTCTCCCGGTTCTTGAGTTTCAACAGCTATTTTGATGTGAGCTCTTTGGATCCTGTGTCACTCTGGGACCATTTACGGATCGCTTCGTCATGCTGATAGTGGCATTGCTTCTTTGGACTGATGATAACGTTATTTGAGAGTTGGACTCCTCGCTTCCTTTGGTCACCGGGTCGGACATTCATCATTGGCTGAGTTATTTTATGGAGTTCATAATATCGAAAAGGGATATATGAAAGGCTCAGCGGGGGTGCCTAGGGTTTAATGTCAGGGTTCACAAGCTTTTGGCTATGTGGTGCTGTTATACCCAAAATTTTGACCCCCTGGTTAGGGTCTACGAGGTACTAGTGTTGTGAGAGGCATTTTAATCAAGCGGTGAGGGATCCCGGCCCGATCGGCACGTTCCATGGCATGGGGAGCAGCTTCGTCACTTTCAGGGGCGTTTTGGTAATCTTTAAAGGCTCCTAAGACCTCTTGTAAGCTTCTCTCTCCTCCAAAGGATGCCCAAATCAGCTTGAAACGCTTTGATATTTAACCCATGATAGAGGATGACATTTAAGCATAATGGCGTTGGAATTTTGATTTTTCAAATTTCCAATAATTTTCTAGCAATTTCTGACTGAATCTGACGAGAAATTCAATTTTAAAATATTCCAACATTTAAAAATCCGATTCCACTTCAGAAAATTCATAATTTCCATCCTTGACACGTGGTTAAAATTTCACAGCAAAATTCCTTTGGGAAGTCACTTAACTAAAATATCAAAAAATCTTACTTTTACTAGATTTTCTTTATCTTTAAGAAAGTCTATATAAGGGGATATGTTTTTGGATAAAATCAGAACCTCATATGCTCAAGAACCCTAGAGAATCAGAAAACACAGCCTCCTCACTCTCTCTCACGTTTTCCAACACCCGGCCACCCAAATCATACCGAAAATCCCCCGAAATCACCATCTAAACACGTTTTCCAACCCCCAAAGCATCAATAGTCATCAAAACCCCACAAAAACACCACCAAAACGTGAAGAACAGCAAGAACAACCAACAACCAGAAGCTTGGTTCGAAATCCTTTCGGGTCTGCCATCAACGAAGCACTCGACGAATCCCGGTGTGAAGAATCACCTTGAATTCGAAGGTAAAACAGGTTGCAACTCTACTTTTCTAATTCCCCACGACCTTATTAACTCTCTGTCAAATTTTGGGCTCAAACTAACCTTCGTACGCTTCTGTATTGCTGTTTGTTTAAGCTTATGTCCAATAACTTGTTTACTAAGTTTCGTGCTTAATTCGAACTCAAATTGAAAACTTTAAATCACTAACGTCTTGTACATCTTTCAGGCTACACACCCATAAAATTTGAGTCAAAAACACCTTCGGGAACAGCCTTAACGCCGCCGCCCGAGGGCGGTCCGCACCCACGGACGACATGTCCGGGGTCCCGGACTCCTTGTCCGTAAGCCCGGACGCCCACGGACGGTGGCGAGATTTTAAATTTAAAAATTTAGGTTTTTCTAATAATGTCCGGGCCCACGGACGGCCTGTCCGTGGCCCCGGACTTTACAATTTTCTGTTTTCTGTTTAATTCGACTTTTATTTTCATATAGGTTAACTAGGGTCCGTGGTCTCGGACATTAGGTCCGTGGCCACGGACGGAAACAAAATTTGACCTAATTCTGCCTCCGAAACCCAAGTTTAGGTAATTTTAATTTCCACTTTAGTTTTCTGTCAAAAAAATGCTAAAAACACAAAAAAAAAACAGAAGCTCGCGCACTTAGGTTAAAACGACTCGTAATAAGCCGTAAATAAACCAAGTAGAGGAAAAACGACCTAGGAAGGGTAATGAAAGTAATTGAACCCTAATTAAGTCGAATATCAAGCCCCCGAACCCGAACTCTCTTTTCCTAATTTAATCTAGGTCAAAATCAGGTGGCGACTCATAATAGGTTCCAGTGAGCTTGCCTAGGATTTAATAATTATTGTTATATGACATAGTTATTAATCTTAGACTATAAGTGGACCTAAAACCCGGTTAGATCCTAATCAACTTTAATCAACATAGGATAGGGTTTAAAATCGAGGCTCACAGACTGGCGACTCTGCTGGGGACAAACTTCTTAATTTTAAGAAAGAGGGCTTAACTCGAAAATGTTTATTTATGGCTTTATTACTCTGTTTGTTTACTTTCATGCGCACTTTAATTTTCTGCACCTTTGCATCACATGAGAGCGAGGGTCCACACAAACCGATTTCACCCCGGGACCCGTTTGAGGGTCCCCTGTCAGGGACTCACACCTTTTAGGTGATGTGAATAAGCGGGGGGAAAAAGGAGGGTGTCGTCTAACCACACCCCCTTAATACCTGGGCCTTAGCCCCAAGCGTTTTCCTGGCAGTGCCCTTACCTAGCCCTTTGTTTGGTCAGTCAAAGACCCGACCGTAGACGCACACCTTCAGGTGATGTGAAAGGAGTGGGGAAGCCCAAAGAGAATAGCGTGCAAGCCCTATTCCTTTGTGATGACCTGGGCCCGCGCCCCAAGCACCTCTCCGGATCGATCCATACCCGGTTCAATTTAAACGTCTAGTGAGGACATGTTGAATTTGTGTGGGCCTTGTTTGCTTATGTGATCGGCCCACTACCCAGCCTAGAGATTGATAGGAACTTCTCCTACATCAACCTAGCCCAACACGAATTGACAGCTCTATTTGTTTGCGGCCCAGAAGCTCTGTTTGGTTTAACATGTGAGTCGTTTGGGTCTCGGCCCAAAAGCCTAGACTTAGGTGATTTCTCTTCTAGCCCAATTTGAATTATCCAATTTGCTTTAGGCCCATAAAAAAAGAAATCCACCTGAACTTGAAATAACTCACAAGCCCTGGAAATAAAATTTTTCGGCTTAGCAACCATCTTCTCTGGCCCGAAGAAAGTTAGGCCCATTTATGATTTAGGGACCATTCCAGCTCATGTGCTTTACTTCAGCCCCAAACCCATTCCGGCCCAAGGGCTCATTCTAGTCTAGGTAGACTTCTTATCATGACCCTAACCCATAACCCTAGATCTAGGTGTCACTTTTAAGCCCAACCAAAATCACTCGGCCCAAATTCCATTTCACAGCTCATGAATCATTCCGGCCCATGTGCCTCTCTTCCAACTCATTTCGGGCCTTAGTGCCTACCCACAATCTTCAAAACATTCCAGCTCATATGCTTTTCTTGCAGCCCAAACAAGTTTTAGCCTAAAACTTCTTTGTGGCCGAGAATTTTAGCTCAGGTCACTTTTGTTTTCCAACAGATAAGCCCAAATCTCAAGTATGGCAGAGGGAGGAAATCTAATCAACATGGATGCCCAGTTAGCCGAAGAATTCAATGAGATGCTGAAAAAGATTGAGCGCATGGAGAGGGCCACCAGGCCAGCCGGTTTTGACTACTTTTCCACCGGATTATATCCCAAGGTTGATCTCCCTCCAAAGTTGAAATTGCCAACACTTCCTCTATCCAAAGGTTCCTCCGACCCACAGCTTCATTTGACAATGTTCGACAGAGAAATGTCCATTCTTTCGCTAAGCGACATGCAGAAGGCCAAGGTATTCGCTCGCTATCTTGATGAAATTCCTCAGCATTGGTACATAACTCAAAGGATGAATACCAAGACCTACGAGGAGCTCTGTGAAGCTTTTCTGCATCATTTCGAGTAGCCAGAAGTTTTGGAGTCACCATGACTGATCTTACAAGCACACGACAAACAGAAGGTAATTAATGACCGACTTCGTCAAGCGTTGGAGGACAAAAGCAGCCGCTATTCTCACAAAGATGGACGAACAGGAGCAAATCCGAATGGTAATCGAGAATATGCAGAAGCAATACAATGACAAGCTGAAATTCACATACTTTCCTAATTTCGACTTGCTGATGGGACAAGTTGGTGTCCTAGAGGAATTGATCAATAAGGGAGAATTAAAGCTTGGGAACTCAGAAAACACCGGGAATGGTTCAAGGACAGCAGCTTGCATCCAAAGAGGCATCCAAAAGAGAACCAGGCAGCATGAGGTAAACACCGTTCGACAGCTAAGAGAGTCAGGTTGGGCCATTGGAGCATCAGAGCCACCTAGAAAGAAACTCCGTCAGAGAGAGTTCACAGACATTGGCCAACCGTTGAGCCAGTCTTTTAAAAAGCTCCAGGAGCGAAACATACTACAACCTCTCACCCCCGGCCTGGGGTCCCTCAGAAAGGAAGGAATCTAAGTCAGTTTTGCCAGTACCACCAATTACCCGGTCACGACACCGATGATTGCAAGGCTTTAAGGCACACGATCCAGGACTTCTTTGACCAGGGATTTCAATGCGGCGGCATTTAGGAGAATGTTTTTGTTAGAAATCACTTTAAATTCATAGTTCTTAGTTTAGACTTAAAAATATTTCGTTTCCATTTGTTTTCCTTTTTTAGTACTTTGAGTAGCTTTTCGATGTATGTACTCAGTATTGTTCAATTTATTGCCATTAATAAAGCTTCTGCATCCTTCACATCTTTAAGAAAGTCATGTACAAAATGTTTCGTAATAAATGCTTTTTCTCTAACAAATCAAAAAAATGGTTTTAGTATGTCTTCTGATAAAGGCACGTGAAACAATCATCTTCTGGCAATAGAACAAGACGAGTCGTCTTTTTGCTTCCAAAAGGGTGAACATGTCCGTCCAAAACACCGTCACAAAACATCCAAAACAATCCACAAAGTGGTCCAAACTCTAATCTGTTTAAGTGTTGTCGTAAACCCCTAATCAATACTGGGGGCAATCTGAGCTCGGGATCGTCGCCTTTAATCTTTCGTTTAAGCGTGCGAACTAGTCTCTGAGTGAAATTCAAGAGAGCGTCTTGAGCGGAAAAACCATGAGTGAACGAGCGTGCCATTTTTACATGACTCTAGTGAGACCACATTCAAAGGTAAGGTAAACGGCATAATCCAACCGAAGGAGATATTTTGTAAATTTACTCTTAGACCTGTGAAAAGTAACAACGAGCGGATACACAACTATCAGGAATGACGAAGCACCTAGGTACAACACCACATAGCTAAAAGCTTGTAAACCCTGACATTAAAACCCTAGGCACCCCGCTGAGCCTTTCATATATCCCGTTTCGATGTTGCAAAGCTCCACAGAACAAGCCAGCCCGTGATGAATAACCAACCCGGTGACCAAAGGAAGCGAGGAGCCGATCTCAGATAACGTTTTCATAGTCCAGAGAAGCAAAGCCGCTATCAGCATGACGAAGTGATCCGCAAGTGGTCCCATAGTGACACAGGATCAAAAGAGCTCACATCAAAATAGCTCTCAAAACTCAAACCGGGAAACACAAGAACCCCGAAGGCAAAGTCAAGAAAGGATCAAACAAAGAGGCAAAACCGAAGTGCCTCGAAGAAATCCAAAAGACGAAAAGAGAAATGGTGTAAACGACAACTTCAAAGTCCAAGTCCAGAAGCTCAAAAACAAACGTTCAACATGAAGCAGTTAGACGACTTCAAGACAAGGAGATGAATATGAGAGAGACCAAGTTGCAGCTTGGTCACCCACTTAAGCTCCACATACCTCAAATATCCCTCCATGGTCCCGTTGTCCTTCATCACACCCCGTGGCCACGTTATAAGCTTTAAAGACTTCCGACTTGATAGTTGTGTGTCCAATTACGTGAAAGTAACAGGTTGAACGCGTAAATCTAACAAATGTCAAATTCAATGGTTGAGAAGTTGTGACCGTAAGTGAGAAACGAGTGCAAACACCAAACACGTCGAGCGTAGGTTAGGATGCACCACATCAAAACATAAGCCTTGACCCTACGAGGGCGAGACTTGTTCGCACGCTTAGCCAAAGACAATACTGGGGGCAATCGATCGTTCCGATCGATTGCCATGAACTTTAACTCAGGTTGCCTTAAGAAAGAATACTGGGGGAAATTGTTGGTTCCAACAATTGCGACAACAACACCGATGGAGGCCCAAAAGTCCAAAACCCAAAGGTTCAAACCATTCTCACAGGCCCCCTCATCCATTCCAAACATTCACAGGCCCGTCCTAAGCCCTACCTCCACATACAAACATTCACAGGCCCGTCCTAAGCCCTTCCTCCACGTCAAATTCCCACAGGCTCGTCTTAAGCCCTACCTCCACGTCCAAACATCCGTAGGCCCATCTTGAGCACTACCATCTCCAGATTTGACATGAACCTTAATCCTTCTACATCCACTTATACATTTTACCCACTTTCACTTAGAATAACCCTTAGGCTCGTCATAAGACCTAGATCCATCCTTAGGCTCGTCATAAGACCTAGATCCATCCTTTAGGCCCGTCATAAGACCTAGTTGCATTCCCTTAGGCTCGTAGTAAGACCTAGCGTTACCCTTTAGCTTACCCACTCTCATCAAACACATTGCATTCATCACATTCAAATAGGCTCGTCATAAGACCTAGTTGCATCATCCAGGCGCGTCACAAGACCTGGCGACAGAAAAGTTGGCGAGGTGATGGCAATAAATCCTCCTTTTGCGATGTCAACTTATTTTAGGGATCAACGAATGGTGGGCGATGGCAATAAGTCCCCAAGGTTTTTACCAGGAGTTATCCCTGCACACCGGCTTGGGGGGCGATGGCAATAAGTCCACATTGGGTCCAGCCAGGAGCATTGGCACGGGTTTCGGTCCCCAGAAGCATCCGAGCATCATCAGCATTATCATCAACATTATCATCAGCATTATCATCAGCATTATCATCAGCATCATCAACATCATCAGCATCATTAGCATCATTACCATTCCAGCATTTTTGCATTTGCATGCCACCTAGCTATCATCATTATAGGTAGTCAACGCCTTAGAATCGCTTGACATCATCACATTCATTATAGGTAGTCAACGCCTTAGAATCGCTTGACATCATCTCATTCGTCATAGGTAGTCAACGCCTTAGAACCGCTTGACAACATCTCATTCATTGTAGGTAGTCAGCGCCTTAGAATCGCTTGACATCATCTCATTCGTCATAGGTAGTCAACGCCTTAGAACCGCTTGACAACATCTCATTCATTGTAGGTAGTCAGCGCCTTAGAACCGCTTGACATCATCTCATTCATTGTAGGTAGTCAGCGCCTTATAATAGCTCGACACAACTTATCAGTTTTCTGATAACATTGAGGGTCTTGGAAACATTTGAAATTTTGGGGTATCACTCAGGCATCAACTAGCCTTCTCACTTTCATTACAAAGTCTAGTTGACGGGGGGCAATCTGTTATACCCAAAATTTTGACCCCCTGGTTAGGGTCTACGAGGTACTGGTGTTGTGAGAGGCATTTTAATCAAGCGGTGAGGGATCTCGGCCCGATCGGCACGTTCCATGGCATGGGGAGCTTCGTCACTTTCAGGGGCGTTTTGGTAATCTTTAAAGGCTCCTAAGACCTCTTGTAAGCTTTCTCTCTCCTCCAAAGGATGCCCAAATCAGCTTGAAACGCTTTGATATTTTAACCCATGATAGAGGATGACATTTTAAGCATAATGGCGTTGGAATTTTGATTTTTCGAATTTCGAATAATTTTCTAGCAATTTCTGACTGAATCTGACGAGAAATTCAATTTTAAAATATTCCAACATTTAAAAAATCCGATTCCACTTCAGAAAATTCATAATTTACATCCTTGACACGTGGTTAAAATTTCACAGCAAAATTCCTTTGGGAAGTCACGTAACTAAAATATCGAAAAATCTTACTTTTACTAGATTTTCTTTATCTTTAAGAAAGTCTATATAAGGGGATAGGTTTTTGGATAAAATCAGAACCTCATATGCTCAAGAACCCTAGAGAATCAGAAAACACAGCCTCCTCACTCTCTCTCACGTTTTCCACACCCGGCCACCCAAATCATACCAAAAATCCCCGAAATCACCATCTAAACACGTTTTCCAACCCCCAAAGCATCAATAGTCATCAAAACCCCACAAAAACACCACCAAAACGTGAAGAACAGCAAGAACAACCAACAACCAGAAGCTTGGTTCGAAATCCTTTCGGGTCTGCCATCAACGAAGCACTCGACGAATCCCGGTGTGAAGAATCACCTTGAATTCGAAGGTAAAACAGGTTGCAACTCTACTTTTCTAATTCCCCATGACCTTATTAACTCTCTGTCAAATTTTGGGCTCAAACTAACCTTCGTACGCTTCTGTATCGCTGTTTGTTTAAGCTTCTGTCCAATAACTTGTTTACTAAGTTTCGTGCTTAATTCGAACTCAAATTGAAAACTTTAAATCACTAATATCTTGTACATCTTTCAGGCTACACACCCATAAAATTTGAGTCAAAAACACCTTCGGGAACAGCCTTAACGCCGCCGTCCGAGGGCGGTCCGCACCCACGGACGACATGTCCGGGGTCCCGGACTCCTTGTCCGTAAGCCCGGACGCCCATGGACGGCGGCAAGATTTTTAAATTTTAAAAATTTAGGTTTTTCTAATAATGTCCGGGCCCACGGATGCCCTGTCCGTGGCCCCGGACTTTACAATTTTCTGTTTTCTGTTTAATTCGACTTTTATTTTCATATTTTAACTAGGGTCCGTGGTCTCGGACATTAGGTCCGTGGCCACGGACGGAAACAAAATTTGACCTAATTCTGCCTCCGAAACCCAAGTTTAGGTAATTTTAATTTCCACTTTAGTTTTCTGTCAAAAATGCTAAAAAACACAAAAAAAAAAGCTCGCGCACTTAGGTTAAAACGACTCGTAATAAGCCGTAAATAAACCAAGTAGAGGAAAAACGACCTAGGAAGGGTAATGAAAGTAATTGAACCCTAATTAAGTCGAATATCAAGCCCCCGAACCCGAACTCTCCTTTCCTAATTTAATCTAGGTCAAAATTAGGTGGCGACTCATAATAGGTTCCACTGAGCTAGCCTAGGATTTAATAATTATTGTTATATGACATAGTTATTAATCTTAGACTATAAGTGGACCTAAAACCCGGTTAGATCCTAATCAACATAGGATAGGGTTTAAAATCGAGGCTCACAGGTGCTGTACCTAGGTGCTTCGTCATTTCTGATAGTTGTGTATCCGCTCTTTGTTACTTTTCGCAGGTCTAAGAGTAAGTTTACAAATTATCTCCTTCGGTCGGAGTTATGCCGTTTACCTCACCTTTGAATGTGGTCTCACCGGAGTCGTGTAAAAATGACATGCTCGTTTACTCATGGTTTTTCCACTCAAGACACTCTCGCGAGATTTTCACTCGGAAACTCGTTCGCACATTTAAACAAAAGATAAAAGATGACGAACTTAAACTTAGATTTCCCCCAGTATTAATCCAGGGTTTATGACAACAATTTGACAAATGTAGACTTTGAACCGCTATGTGGTTTGTGTGGATGCTTAGGGGTGAGATGTGGTGTTTGGTTAGACATGTTCATCCCTTTAGAAACACAAGACAAATCGTTATGTTCCATAGTCGAGAAATGAATATTTCACGATCCTTTTCTCAAAAGTTAAGAATGCTCATTACTTTTTTTTTGTTTCTGAATGAATGCATGATTTTCACAGGAGAAATATGGACAAAAGGAAAACACCCCTTTATTGATTACCAATAGAAATAACATTGATAACAAGTTCAACCTAAAATAAAACTCACTTAAGGCAAAACAAAACAAAACAATTGTAAAACAAAATAAAATCATGAAGACTATTGGAAAGAACAACTCCTAGTGGTTCTCTGATGTAAGATTCCCATAAATGCTTCTATGCTCTGAGAAATGAAGCCCCTGGTCAACCAGATCCTAAATCCTGTGTTGTAGGGCCCTGCAATGGTTGGTCTCATGACCGGGCAGCTCGTGGAAATGACAGAATTGGTTAAGATTTCACCCCAACTGAGTAGCTCCTAGCCTCATAGCAAGTAGTCATAGCGGATATCTCCGTCGAAGCTCTTCGAGTGCTTGACTTGGTATTCAGCCGATGTTTGTAAACTTCCTTTGACGAGAGTTCTGTTGGGGTGGTTCTACCGCTTCAACGTCCCGAACAAGTCCTCCTGACTGTCGATCAATGTTCACCTCATGCTGCGTAGCCCTCTTACGGGTGCAACTTTGGATGCAAGTTGCTGATTCCGGTTGTTTGATCACTCTCCTGAGTTTTGTAGCAATTTCTTCGACGTTCCCTTGTGGACCCTGGGCCCTGGTGGTGCCGGCCTTGATGCAGTCATAAATGGAACTGAGAAGCCTATCCACTAATTCATCCCGAGCTAGACATTCAACCTCTAGGGCAAGGGCCTTTGCTCTCAATTCTTCAACAAAGGCGATGTAGTTGGACTCCATGGCATTCAAGACAACACGATGTCTCTGCTTCATGGCATCAATGGTGGCTATGTACTTTTGTTCCAAAGCTGCGAGCTGGGCCTCCATGCTGATTGGGTTTCCTCCCTCTGCCATACTTGAGATTCAGGCTTACCTGTTTCCAAGGTGTCAATAATTAGCGAACAAAAGGAAGTGAGCAGAAACTAACTATATGGACTATGAATGGGCCGCCGGGCTGAGAGAGAAACTTTGAAGTATAGGATTTGTTTGATGATCTTGTTGGGCCTTGAGGCCAGAAACTAGAATGAATGGGTTGCGTAAACTATCTAGGATTCGAATGGGCCAAAACCTAAACAAGCGGTTCTAATTGGGCCTAAAGATATGTCACCTAAATGTTGGATTTTGGGCCAAAACCCGAATGAAAAGTTCATCTAAACTGGAATAGGCCTTGGACCGAAAATTTTTCAACGAAAGCCTATTGATTTTCTAGTCTTGTGGATTGCTTCGAGTTCGGGTGGATTTCTTTTTTCGTGGGCCTAGAACTAAATGGATAATTCAAATTGGGCCGAAAGTGAAATCACCTAGATCTAAGGCTTTGGGCCAAAGCCCAAACAAATAGTTCACTCATTCAAATCAAACAGGGCCTTTGGGCCGCAAATAATTAAGCCGTAAATTACAGGTTGGGCTGGTAGATAAAGGAAGAGTTCCTATCAATTTCTAGGCTGGCAGTGGGCTGGTCATACAAGAAAACAAGGTTTCACACAAGTTCAACATGTCCTCACTAGACGCTTCAGCCAATTTGGGTATGGATCGATCCGGAGAGGTGCTTGGGGCATGGGCCCAAGTCACCACAAAGGAATAGAGCTTGCACGCTACTCTCTTTGGGCTTCCCCACTCTTTTCACATCACCTGAAGGTGTGCGTCTACGGTCGGGTCTTTGAATGACCAAACATGGGTTGGTAAGGACACTGCCAGGAAAACGCTTGGGGCTAAAGCCTAGGTATTAAGGGGATTTGGTTAGACGACATCCTCCTCTTTTCCCCCGCTTATTCACATCACCTAAAAGGTACGAGTGCCTGATAGGTGACCCAAAAATGGGTCCCGGGGTAGAACTGGTTTGCGTGGACCCTCGCTCTCATATCATGCAAAGGTGCAGAACTTTAAGTTGCGCACAAAATTAAACAAACAACATAATGAAAGCCGTAAATAAACATTTTCTAGTTAAGCCCTCTTTCTTAAAATTAAACAAGTTAATATTAAGAATTTTGTCCCCCAGCAGAGTCGCCATTCTGTGAGCCTCGATTTTTAAACCCTATCCTAGGTTGATTCGAGTTGATTAGGATCTGATCGGGTTTTAGGTCCACTTATAACCTAAGTTTAATAACTAAGTCATATAACCATAATTATTAAAACCCAAGCTAGCTCACTGGAACCTATTATGAGTCGCTACCTGTTATACCCAAAATTTCAACCCCCCGGAGGAGAGTCTCTTAAGTTATTGATGCAAAAGGGTAGTTTGGTCAAACAGCAAGGACTCCCGGTTCGATCGGCGCATTCCGGAGCATCGAGGGCAGCTTAGTCATCTTCAGGGGCATTTTTGTAATTTTTCAAGGCTCCTAAGCCCCCTACGAGCTTTCTCTCTCCTCCAAAAGCGGCTCAAATCAGGTCAG
The DNA here is from genome assembly GCA_023374045.1 of Limonium bicolor. Lineage (NCBI taxonomy): Eukaryota > Viridiplantae > Streptophyta > Magnoliopsida > Caryophyllales > Plumbaginaceae > Limonium > Limonium bicolor. The sequence continues at coordinate 20,184 of JAIOTZ010002007.1, forward strand.
AATGTTTTGAAAATTTAACCCAAGATAGAGGATGACATTTTAAGCATAATGGCGTTGGAATTTTGATTTTTTGAATTCCCAATAATTTTCTAGAAATTTCTGATTGAATCTGATGAGAAAATGAATTTAAAAATATTCCAACATTTAAAAAATTCGTTTCCACCTCAGAAAAATAATAATTGCCATTCTTGACATGTGGCTAAAATTGTAACACCCCTAATCCTAAACCTATAATAACGTCGCAAGTCGTAGCAATAATAATAATTCGCAGCGGAAAATAAAACTATCTAACCTTGGTGTTACACGTCGCTACTCACCCTTGTGAGTAACAAGGCATCCATCCAACAACCTTAACTCCTCACGCTGTGATGAACAGATACTGAGCACTCTAATTATTACAAACCAAATACCACTAAATGAGCAACTAACTAAATACAACAACCTCCTTAATACAATACAAAATAAAACCAATGGTGTTTGTTGAAAACACATCAGCTACCCCCGTGTCCCGCACTCCGGCTTGAGTCTTCTTCAATAACCTAGAATGTTTGGCCCATTGAAGGGCTCAGCAATCGAAATGCTGGTATGCTAAATGTAGTCTTAAATCATCTAGATTCCATAAGTCGTTTTAGCCATCTTGATATTAGATTCATTACATGAAATACTGGTTTACAATAATAACAGTAATAATTGTAAACATTAAACACTCACATAACAATTCACCTGTAAACATCAATGTACAATAGTACACAACACCAATAACCACACATCAATAATCCATAACAATAACCAATAATCACACATCAGTAATCCTTAACAATAACCAATAATCACACGTCAACGATCCATAACAATAACCAACAAGATACGCGTATTAAGCTGTACTTCTTAGTTGGCCACCTGGCCCTTATCCTTTAAACCAATCACTTAACCTTTTCCAATTAATTTCCACCTTAGGCGTCATGTCAAGACAACCCTTAATAACTTATTAATGGACGATAGTCCCCTGGGTTCCAATGGAACCGTTACCAGCTGACCTTATGGCCCTGGATAAATAACTGACCGATCCGGTCAAACCTGTGCACCAACGGTAGTGCCCTCCGCCATCCTCGAATGTGACTGATGGATTCCCTTGAGTGACTCCTCATTGAAGTCTCTCGTAGTGATCACGATGCGCAACCAGAAAGTCGAAACAGTCTGGATTCCTCTCTTTATAAGTTAGCCCTTTAGTCAGTGATACAATAACCAATCCTTGAGTTAAGACTATAACAGTTGACCATCAGTTAGGTTCAATAATACCTAAAGGTCAGTTAGTCTTGTTCCAGTTTAGATGTATAAACTTCCTGTCATAAGACGTTCGCGTATAATTAAAACGCAACAGTGTTGAGCAATACAGTATACAAAATAATATACATAAAATCATAGATATAGCTCTTAAACAATTAACACATAATGTCTGGACCTTAGGATAATCCTTAGGACATTCAAACCACACAATTAACATACCGTTCACCGTGTAACTTGATAGCTTGATAAATTCATGTTCAGTAGTTCCTTCCCGTACGCTGTTATATAAACATGCAATACTGGGTAATATTAATACCACTATTCATTAAGCATTACAGTACTGTCACTGTAGAGTTTATACCAGTAGGATACTAACTCTATATGTTCTTTTTTTTCCCTGTTAATTAACAGTGGTTCTAGGTAGTTCATTATTTTATGTAGTATCCACATGTGATAATGAATTCCCTTATTATGATTTTTCTTCATCTCTTTAATTATATATCCATAATTATTTCCTCTTATTCCATATACCAATATAATTTGGTTATCTTTATTATATCCAAAATTATTTCATAAACTCTATAGTATATTCTTTTGGTTATTTTTATTATAATCGTAATTATTTTATAAACCTTATATTATACTCCATAATATACCATAGTACATAGTTTTAAATTCCTTTCTTTATTAAATTACAAAACCAACCATATATTTTCGGTAATTACTTAATGAATACATAACTTTTATAAATTGTTAATTAACCACTTAGCTTTCGGTATTTATATTTTATACCCCACAACTTTTACAAATTACCAATTAACCATATAACTTTTAATTTACCAAATATCTACATTAAATTTCGGTAATTACAAACTTGATATACTAATCTTTATAAATTACCAAATAACTATATCACTTTTATAATTTACTAATTACCCATATTAACTTTTCGGTAATTGCAAATCAATTATACCAACTTTTATAAATTACTAAATGACCATATAGCTTTTATAATTCACTAAACACCCTATTAACTTTCGTAAATTACAATATGGCCATATATGATTTCGGTCGTAATACATATATTTCCTTTATTTACAATCTAACCACAAAAACTTTATATAAGTTACAGATTAACTTATAACCATAGTTTTATTATTTAATTTTCTCAAATAACCAAGTGAACACTTATATTTTGATAAATTACCATTTCGCCCCTTTTTAATTCGGTTTTACCAATATCTTTCATAAATTACATATTCACCCAAAACTTTTATAAACTTAATATTTTATGTCATAAATCATTTTAAACCAAAGTTTTTGGTCAACACTTTGACCAAGACTTAATTTCATAATTAATATTTAAATATACCCATAAAATCTTATGTAATTCGGTTTCACCTCCCAAACTTTCCAATAATTACAAATTAGTCCCAAAACTTTATAAAATGTTATTTAACACTTAACCACTTATTTAAATTCACCAAAATTCACAATATTAATTCCTACCTTATATTATAACATAAATATACCAAATTAACCCTTAGTCCTTGGCAATATTATTTGTACATCAAACTTTTCAAAATTTACATTTTAGCCACATAAATTAATAAACTAGCCATTTAAATACTTGTAGCTATTTTTAATGTTCCCAAAATTTATAATATAAGTTAATACACTTTTTATATTTTCGAAAATCACCAATATACTCATATCATTTTTGGCTTTAATATATATTTACTATATGGTTTTAAAACTTGATTTAAACTTTGTAATATATATAAATGTATATAAGCCATATAACACTTCTAAAAATTATGCTAATGACTTAGAATGCTTATAAACCAAAAATAGAACATTTAATTCTTAGACAATTCGGTTTATATATATATATAATATATATAATTATATATATATATATATATATATATATATATGCATCTAATTAATTTTTGTGACACAAATTTATACCTAAGGTAATAATTTACCTTACATGTTATAAATTATTTTCTTGACATTTAATATCCAATGTTTTTCGGCCTTAATATTCCTAAGGCTTGTACATAATTTTTATACCAAAGTTTGAAGCTTAAATCAAACTTAAATTTAATAAACCCTAATTATGTAAACTTACTCCTTAAATCAAGACAATTCTTGTACTTGATTTTCCTTGAACTCCAAGCTTCTCCAATGGTTTTTCTTGAGGAACTTTCGGCCTCCTTATAAATATTTAGGAGATCCATTTGTTTGACTTCTAACAAGGATTTATAAATAAGATTTGGGTAGTTTTCCAAGAGTTTACCTTAGGAATTTATCAAGGAATTTTCAGTAGACCTTGAGATGGTTAGATCTAATTTCCTTCATGAAATAATAAAAAGAATATAGCTTTAGAAGCCTTAAATTTTCGGAAATGATTTAAGTATTTTTGCTCGGATTTTCAACATGAAATATACCTTAACTTGATCTTGGTGTTCCTTGTGTTGTGTTGAATCTAGGAACCTCCTTGGAACACTTATGCGTGGAAAATTAGCAAGGTTGCTAGGATGATTTCTTGCTTCAAGACTTAGTAGAATTAACTAGGAATTTACATAAAAAATGGTGTTAGAGCTTAGATCACCATTAATGGAGCTTAGAAGCTCTAAGGAATAACTTAGCAATTGAAGAAGAAAAGAGAGAGTTTGGAAACTTACACAATCGGCCATGGAGTGGGCAAGAAAGAATGAAGCTCACGTATGGTATAGAAGAAAGCTAGGAATGAATCAATTTCTTTTGATAAAACAATTGTCACTTGACTAAAACTTTCCTTTGTTTATTCCTTTGATTATTGGCTCAATAAGTGTCCTTAATTGCAGCAAGCTTTCAGCTGATTGCTAGAGAATAATGGAGGCTTGTTTGATAATTGAAAGAGCAAGACAAGAGCTAGGTAGGTAGATGTAATTCTTTGAATTTTCTAATATATCTAACATGTCCTTATTGACTCCATCTCCTTGTTATACGGCTGCATATGGCTATAGATGTCCATTGATTTTTTTTGTTTTAAGACGAGAACATGGCTATATAGGTAGGTATCTTAGTTGAATTTTTATAAGGCAATTTAAGACATATTTCCTTGCATAATTCGGTACACATGTGTTGTACAAGACATTTGTTTTTGTCTATATTTGACCATGAATTATGCTTAGTTAGGTAGTGTATTATTTTGACTTGTTAATCAGCAATCAATCCCCCTTTACTTGACCAAAAATCGACATCCACATGCCTATGAAACAAGTAGTTTTCTTAGTTTATTAGACTTGTCAAAAGTAGATCTAGTTAGCATATTTTAATTTCATTACTTTTGTTTAGACTAATCTCTTCTTGATTCTTGCAGGTCTTACGGTAATGGAGCTCCCATTTGATTGAATTAATTGACACAATACAACATGGCATCTGATAAGGTGAGTCACCATGTCTACTAGACAATTTAAAGGCAAAATCCATCCTAAAATCACCCTAAATGGCGCCCACCTTGGTGACCAATTGGGATTGATTTTTGGTTTAATTCCTGTCACATTATATTGTACTAATACCATATTATAACATGTTATATGTCACAACATTTAATTGGTACATTTATATTAAGGTCAAAGATGAAAGTTTTAAGGTAAAATGTTGATTTTAGGTACCTTTTTGACCCAAACATCGCCCCCAATTGTACTATGAATTTAGTACTGGCATTAATTTTTTAGATGGTCAATTTATCCCCTTTTAAGATTATCAACTCGTGGCTCCTCAAAACTCAAGGTAATTGCGTAAAACACATTTTTGTGACACCGAAGGTGTGTTTTTGTGCTTTAAGGATTGTTTGGAAAATAAGTAGTCTCAATGAGTTCCAAGTATTTATAAACATTTTTTAGTCAATAATAATATGTTAAGGTGTTACATTGAG